>CAXIVR010000002.1:74738219-74797939 GCA_964035755.1 Teleogryllus oceanicus | reverse complement strand
TTTTCCCCCCCTGCTCACGTTAGGAGGAGGCACGACCTGAGAAATTGCTCCCCCCTTTTGAGATAACTAGGGGGAAAATCTTCGAGGGGAGGAAGGGGACGTGTCTGAAACTGGAGCAAAAGCCAATGATAAGAGCGGATACGCCTCGACGCCAGGATTGGTCATGTCCATCGATGGTTGTCCGCTGTGGAAAACCCGTTTTGGGCCCGCACAAGGCATCGCCCATATTCTGTGAGAGTGGGTATACAAATAAAATATATCCATACCATTATTCCTCTATAACGGTTTCAATAGCTATCTTTAACTGGAACGTAATAAGAAGAAATTATGGTTGGGTATCCAGGACTCATATACCATAAAATTTTTTTTTAAGGAATTTAAAATTTTTTTTTTATAATATTTTCAACATAATTGCATTAAATATTTTTAAAAACCAATTTCTCTTTCATATAGTGAATTTTTCTATCTAGCGATGAAACTGTTACTGCAGATACTATAAGTACTAGCTTGTACATTATTCTTTTCCTAATTTCTTCTCCTTCTGCACTCCTTGGACCCACTAAAATTGCATTCTACACGAACTCACATTTAACAAACCATGTCCAAATATCAGGTGTTGATAATTAAAGATTATTTTTTAAGGCTTTACGTTTTTTAATTTGATATAACTCGTAGAATTACCTGTACATTAAATTATTTTAAGAGCTGCTTACCGAATGCCGGGGCTAAAAAATTCAGCGGCATTTTTTAGGTAAATTCAAATGAAAAGACCCTGGAATGAATCGAATCTAAATGATTTTCTAATAAACATAACAATTTTCTTTGGAGAATATCTTAATGTCAGATTACAGTATAATTCTCGAGAAATTGAAACGGAATATCGCAAAATCACTTATTTGAAAACAAATATTTTTGTCCCCCATACATGATATACAGTTTTTACTTTTTTTTTCACCAAGTAAATCAAATCAAAAGATACTTGATTGTGTGTAATTGGAGAATGTAACTTGACCATCGGTCTATTTTTAAGTATCTTATCTTTGATGTGGATTATACTTATTTTACCGCCAAAATTCGTGATCGCTTCCTTTGACAAGCCTTGGCCAAAGAGTTTCTAAAACAGCATATACATTCTCACACTATTTTTAACTTTTGCTACTTTCTAAAAAAAGAAAATTTAAAAACCTTATTGTTATTGTAGAAAGACACTGAAAAAATTTTGAGGTTTTACAATTTAAAAAAATGAGAGCTATAAACATAAATTAAACCTGCGAAATTTTTAAAGTTTTTTACGCTATCCAAGTATAAACTTTCATAAAAAGTATTTGGAGCCATTTACAAAAAAGTGAAGAAAATGTTGAGGCGTCATGTAAAGTACCCCCTAAAAAATCAAAATATCCTCTTCAAAGTCGCAAGTCCCAGTCTTCCTCAGGGCTGGTCTGCCTGAGGAAGACCACGAAATGATGGACGAAACGTCGGCAACATAGCCTTCGACGCGGCGTCACCCGGACAGCCAAGATCATCCACATGACTCCGGCCGCGGAAGCCTACGACTTCTTAGAACAATAGTCACAAACCTTCAAACATATAATTTTCTTATATGATCAAGTATATCGAAGATTCTTTTCTCAATACAGGTAAAGTGGAAAGCAATATGAATGTGAATAGGCACGGTCCGTGCGTTGACCTTGAAGTAGATATTTCCAAAAGTTATTCTTTTGCACCATTATCAGCATCAATAACAGCAGCAACGCGGTTTAGCCGCCTACTATATAGCCTGTTCCGACAAAGTCATCTAGCAAAGACCATCTCTTCCTTAGTTTTCCTCCCTTTTTTACTCGTTTTGAGTATAATAATACGAGAGGACCTTAAGCAATTTCTAATTAATATTCCTTTCAGATGATCTTGATATCTTGACTATTCCCCCCTAATATACCATAGTATAGAGAGGAAAAGATTGAAATGGCACTAACAATATGATCAGGAATATTGGTAGTGAAGATAAGTTCACATTCACTCAGTGTTAAGGTTTAATAGTGCTGTTCCAAAGGTGGTTAATAGTCGTGCAGTTGGGGGGAATCGGGATTTTTGTACCTGAAATTGATTTATATATGGATGGATAGATGTGTCACTCATAACTATGTTAGATTAGAATGTTTTGACTACATTACAATAGGAATAAGATCGAGTTTTACCGCTTTGGAGATCATTAAGGTATTATAATTTTGGTAGTACTACTAAGCACGTAGCCATGATGACTTTTTCAAAAAGTCCTGGAAAAATGGCTAAAATGTTTTTGACTTTTCAATCAAACCTTTAATATTTAGAAATTGCAGAAACATTTATATTTAAACAGTAAAGGTTTTAGTATTATCTACTTTAAATGAATTGTCCGCGGGAAACCTACCAATCACTAAAGGTTTTCGTTTAGAAAGGAGTTTGAGGATTCCAAAAGGATCACATTTCGTGATTTTTCCTTTTAAAAGAAAGATTGGTTTAGATTTTATCACTTTCATTATTAACTTGTTCGTTTATAGAAACCCAAATTTTTATTAGAATTAATAGAATGACTGCTTATCTGCCATCATTGCTTAACATATGAGTTGTAATCGCTTCATTGAAAGAATTTCGAGCGTTTTCCCTTTCGAAGATAAAGGGAAATGAATGCTATCGTACCCAAGCCTTTTCTTCCCCAATTACCTCAATTGATCAATTAATGTAGATCCTTTGATAAAACAATTAAATTATTGCAAACCCTTGTAATAAAATAGTATTCTTAACATCATTATTCGATTTTAAATTAAAAGTAGTGAAGTTGTGTTACTGAAAATCTAAACATTTACCCCTCAGACAGTCTGAAGTTACACAAAATTATTATTTTGGTATCTCCTTCCATCTTGCAGATTCTTTTCAAGTATATAGGGAGAAGCAGAAAAGGCTCTACCAGAAGAAGGGGAAATATTGAGATTTTTCCCCAGATTCAAAATTGAATTACTAAAAAGTGATTCAATTTCCTTATTCAATCAAAGTCTGTGGGAAAGGCGCAGATTTTGATACGACGGGTTTAACGAACGGCAATACTTACGCAGAGAAAATATAATGTATGAAATGGTTATAGTAAACGAAAATGGGGAAAGCAGCTATTGCAAAGGGGTTCAACTTCCTGTAAAAGTTAAATATGCTAGCATTGTATTTGAAAGAAATTAACTTTAATACGGTCTTTGAGAATCATGTTAAAGTGAATAGTGAATTAATTTGACACTGATAGAATTTATAGTATAAATGAAATGCTTAAACTAGTGGTTAATAAGTAATTACTCAGAGATTGCAAACTATCGATAAGTTCGCAGTTATTTATATAAATCCCCGCTTCCATTTCTGTGTTACGTAAGTCAACATTTTTTAGAAGAAAACACGAAAATTTCTTAATGTTGACAGCATGTAAGGTAGGTAGAGTGAAAGGAATACTAAGTCGCGACGCGTCTACTTGCCCCCAGCCGCGGATAATAGGGACGGCCAGGCTGGGACATCAAATTTCATTAACCTGACCACAAAATGCCAAATACATACACATTATTATTATTAGTATTATTATTGTTTTATTATTATTATTATTTGCATCCTCGAAATATTTTCTTATAAGTAACCTATTCACAAAATCAGCGTATTTTCCTTAGTATTTTTTTTGTCAATTTCGTGGTAATAATGGAGGAGAAATTTTAAATTGTGGTGAGATATGTAATAGATCTATAATTTTGGGGTCAGACGCATTTGCCCTTTTAGGGGTACATGTAGGTCACTAAAAAGGTACAAATTCTGGAAGAAAGGAAGTTCCTTGAGGGAAACCAGGGGAGGGTGTTGAGGGTCCATCTACTGGTGTCATTGCAGTACCTCTGACTGACCAGGTCCCCGGTTCAAGTCCTGACGGTGACAGAACTTCGACACTGGCTAGGTAGTAGATCGAGTTCTGCCGCTGCCAGAGGATAATTGTGGGGGCGGCTCCCCTTTGTTCGGTAGTTTTCCATGGTTTCTCCGATCAATACCATGCGAATGCCGGAGCACTACCCTAACAAACGGGCTCACGGACAGCCTGCGATTTTTCCTTCCCATTTCTTGACCTCACATCCCCTTACTTACACACACATTTACATGCATTACGCTTCCACACATGCCGGGAGACCGGTCGGGAGCTCATAGATTGTCCCATCTGATGGGAGATACCTGGTTAGGAAAACCTCGTTAACTGACTGTAGGTTAGCGTCGGATCTCACCATCCAGCGGAGGAAGATCACTGCCACCTCCCGAGAGAGAGAGAGAGAGAGAGAGAGAGAGAGAGAGAGCATATACTACACTTACGGGACCAGTGACCTCAGCCCGAAATCACTAATCAATAAAAAAATCAGCCAATACGATTATAACTTAGGGTAGCTCTAGTTGGAGCGACGCCCCGCTTCCTTGCGCCCTGGGGTATCACCGCTGCGCACCAGCACAAATAACACACCTCCGCAGCTGCCCGGCTAGACCAGCTGCGTGGCCTTGTGAGGGCCTGCTTGGGGCGTCACTTTTCCTTTAAATACTACAAACCCACTTGGGTCGTTAGACACAGTACTTTGGGAAAATGTGGAACAAATTCTACTAAAATTAATGTTTTTGAGGGGTCATGCAATCCAATATTCTAATTCGGCAAATTCATGAAATTTAAATATTTCAAAAAGGATGTTCGAGAGATATTTGTGTATATTTGCAGACAGAAAATATTGACTCAAAAAGTTCCACTGGAGTGTTTTTTGAAAAGCTCTTAATTTGGTTTCTTCAGTGTTTCGAAGTAAACAGAAGCCTACAAAAATACTAAATGAAGAAATCTTCAAAGAGAAATGAAAACCATTTTTCTGAAAACACTTCAAGACAATGTTCATTTATAGCTTATAATATTCCATAACTCGCAAACTTCCATGCTGTTTCTAAATGAATGTAGGAGTCACGACGCTCATGCCGGAAAACAATCTACTCCACTCACGATCAGTTTATGGCCACCCCATGGCTGTCGCTATGGCAAGTGGCCTTTTCCCTTTCGACAATTAATGTGCACAGGATAGTGAGTTGGATCCAAGGCAGCGTACTGAGATCCATATTTGCGGGTTAATATCTGACAAACAACAGTATTTTCCAAAACGAAGAAACTGTTCTAATGTCGAATTTAAAGGAAAATTTTCATACAAATTGTGCTTCTTTGGTTAATTTACATCTGAAACAATAAAAAAAAAATAATGTTTTTGATTATCATTGAATTCTTCACTTCTTTGGTTAATTTACATCTGAAACAATAACATTATCACTAACACAAGGCAGGAATAAACAATGTCCAAAGTAAGAATTGTTGCAAGTGAGACAAAGCGAGGGAGATTTCACATTTACTTCAAAAGACACCATTTTATACAACTAACAAGGATATGCAAGATGAATCACATGAGTCATAACACTCCTTTTATATTCTGAACCGGGAGTGATACGAATCTGCCGCTTGCATAATTGACTGGGTCTATGCAATACGAAGTGTTCTATCTTTGTCCTAGTTTTATGGGTTTATGGAGATATAAGATCAACTAGATTCTATAATGAAACTCTAATTATGTTATTTTTTCCACCAGAATTCCTTAAGAAGACGCTTTAAATATACATATCTTTTTTATTTAAGCAAGCAGGCTTCTATAAATAACGTCTTTAAAGTATTTTGAAAGAAAATTGCCTTTTCTCTTCACTACAAAGATATAAGGAATATTTCAGGTTTAGAATTTGACTGCTAATGAGAAAGTCCATTGGCTACGGTTGGTAAATGCTTTGGTCGGTTTGATCTGGAAAGTACTTTTTCTTTCAGTAAAGATTCCTTTGAAACGAATATGCCCAATTTCAATCGTGTTCTAAAAAGCTTATCCCTGACAATTGAAAATGGTCAGCACAATAGTACCATTTAACAAAACAATGTTGATCCTAAAACATATGAATCATATTAAAAGAGAACACACATACAGAGCCTCGACTTATGACACTTGAAAATACAAACGGCATCTTCGAATCATTCACAGCTGAGGAGATGAAAAGGGTTTCACTTAAGTCACGAGATTCGTAGTTGTAATGTTTAAACAAAATCTGCTTTTGCCCCTTAATTTCCAAATGCTCTAACACACGTAGAAAGACACAAGAAATTTGCAATGTGTATCAGTCTCTTGTGAACTTTTAACCCGAGTTACCACTGTTTCTTCCTATAAGTAATTAAATTAATTTTTCAAATCAAATATATAAGTCACCAATCAAATAATTTTTTTCCTACCATCCTGCCTGCAACTTCCATATTCAACCTAGGAAAAACATATAACCAACACCGAAGAAATCAAATCTAAATTCTAAAAGATAAATTTAAACCACCCTAAAGGTAAATTCATGATTTCAAAAACTTACTATCTGTAACTTTTCTTCCTGTAATTATCCTATTCTCCCCATCCCTTTCCCGCATATTAAAACTCACGGTGGAAAACCACCATGAAAAACTATTATTATTACCATTATTTCCACCATGCAAAACTATTGATTATTGACGTTCCAGTGGATTATCCACTCTCCTGTTTTTAACATTTAGTACTATGTTACTAGTTGTACTTCATATTCAATCTTGTAAAGCGCTACTTCGCTGAAAAAAATTTCAATTAAAAAATCGTGTGTTTGTTTGTCAATTTTCTGTCGTCATGTTGACTGTCAGACAAAATGTGGTTCTCACAGCAACGTCTACAAAATATCTGCGTTTCAATAAAATAAATTTTAATTATTTGGCATGATATGAATTTTTTCAGAAGGAATTTAGTTCTCATCAGTGTTTTTTTTTCCCGTGTTTCAATTAGAAAACTAACAATATTAATTATTGAAAAAAAACATTTGCATGTTGTATTCTTTAGACTCTAAAACAAAAGGAGTAAATGACATCACGAAAAATTAACCTTTAAAGCTTTAAAAACGTTTACGTTTAATACAGCACGGTCAAGTGTCGCTTTTCGTGTTTAGTAGCTCAAAGGTAACAAAACTGGTAATCTAAACAGGATTTAAGGCCTTTATTCATACTATTGAAATGTGAACTTTTGGAAGTTTTTATTTATATTTTAGTGATACACTAACAAAGGTGATCAAAGAGAAATGAATCTAAAATATGGTGAAGCAAAGTCAATGTTATAAATCAATATTTTAATCAATGCGCTTTATAAAAAAATAAAAAAAAAGATTAATTGGTAGTCATCGTTAGATATTCTTTTTATGCCAAAATCTACATCTAAATGGGCAATATTAACTCTCAAGAACGAGCGTGACGAAAACGTCACAGTAAACATGTCTTAAATTGTCAGTCCCAACCCCCATCAAACATTTTTGTCCCAAAGTGTGTCTGGTCTCAGTGAGTTTCCGAGAATGAGTTCGTCTGTTGTATATCATTCATAAGTGAGTTTTGTTACCATATCATTTCAAAATTGATTATGTCTATTGCTCCCGCGTCCCGCCTCCCGTCTATTGCTCCCGCGTCCCGCCTCCCGTCTATTGCTCCCTGAAATTTAGTAAGTAGAATTATAAGTACACATATTGTTTCGTTTACGCTGAAATTCTGTTATATTTATTAAAAAATAGTTCTTTACAATGTACTGTAAAAGCATTGAAAATTTTTTCTCAACTTCAGGACCTGTTTTTAGGTGCATAACGTATACTTGATAACTTTGTCCCACTTTTCCTATGGTCGCCAAAAATATAAATTTTTACTTAGCAATGTAGGTTTTAATTATTAAACATTTATCAATGGATTCAAAAGTTCTTTTATTTTACGTACATTTAAAATTTGTTCTTACTGTCGAAGACGTTTTGCGAATGAGAAAGAAGCAAATGATTCGGGAGTACTACATAAACAACAAATTTTTAGTGTTCCGAAACAAGCAATAAATTCTGAAAAAATTACCACCCTTTGGGAGGGTTAAGATATAGACACTAAAAATGAAGTAAAATGTTGCACTAACGTAATTGAAATATGCAAATTTCACATTAAATAAGTCCTTATTGCGGCTCAACCATTCAAAATATCGGATTTTACTAGACCAAATATCTTTAAAATTGACTTCAGAACTTATTTTCAAAGTTTCGTTGTTTCCCTTCCTGGACACTGTATATATAAGATCAGACGGGGTTATCATTGTTAGAACTATAACTGGACAATTTATTTATGTGATTTAACTTTAAGAATTGTTACTAATCGATATCCAAAAATTTTTAAAAAATTGGCAAATAATAGGAAATATATTTTATTATTAATTATCATCTAGCAGAAACTCAAAACATTAAGATTTGACCAAAAATCAAAGACAAATGACTTACTTCTTTAGTCAAAAAAGTTTCACCGAAATCGGAAACATTTACTTTTAATGGCAGAACTTTTTTTAAAATAGGTAATCATTTAGAAAGAATGAATTTATTTTTCTGGTTAAAATATTTCAAAATATGAATCCTGCCATGTACATACAACCTCAATTTTGGGGCTCATATGACACAAATGATGGCTAATGTGATAAATATTGGGAATCTTTGTTAAGCTAAAATTAACATGCAGCCAACAAGAAAGTAATATTTGAAAAATTTTTTTTGTTTTAAAATATAGGACCCACTACATAGTCAGAGAACCTCACGTTAAATCCCACCCTCTTTTTATTTTTTCCCTTTCCATATAAAGCCTGCAATATATTTTTCTTCAAAAACCCCCTTATCCTCCGTCACTTGTTCTATATGTCTTCCTGTAATTGATACATCCTTGTCAATACAAACTATTCTTATTTAACGTTGTACCGAGCAGGAGGTACAAGTGTCATTCAAAATGTAGAATTTTAATTAGTTTAATTTCAAAACAGTTGCAGAATCTATACACTGAACAGGTAGGGGAGAATTGAGAATCGTCGAACCAACAAAATGTAATAGGATGTACAAAAAAGGGTTTCATCCTGTAGATTATGTTGTGATAAACGTATCATTGAGGCAATAAGCCTCAAAATTTTCGTTTTAAAGCTTTAAAACATTTCGTTTAGAAGTTATTTAACAATATAGATTCACAAATATGGCAGAGGTTGGGATGCAAGTGAGAATTTTATATATATATATATATATATATTTTATATATATGTATGGGGTTTTTTTAAAAACAAACCTTCATATTTTTAAAGCCTAAGTGCAATACGTCACGTATCCGTGAAATTCTCTGTCTTTAGTGTTCTAAATTATAAAGATTGGTGGCGTGTGAGAGCTGAAAAATTTATGTATACTACTGTCATAATATGAGACGATTAAATGCACGGGAATCCGTTACGTTACTGCTCGAATTACAATATTTACTTTTAGTACAATAATAGTTTCTATGGAACAAAAACACATGAAAATATCTTGAAACAATATTTAATCATTTAAATTCATCTCAGAATACAGAAAATAACATTAAAGATCCAAGTCTCACGTGTTGTACACTGTCAAACCGATTTGTTGATATCACTTCCGGGCCTTTCTAACATTCAATATTTCTTTTCCTACGTCACTTGTTTTACACGTTGGTGCGAACAAACTGTTTTTGAAAATTTTACTTATATTAAAACTAAATTAAACAATGCTTTTTAAACTTTTTTTAAAACCTTATTTTTGAACTTTCAGACGGATTGGAAACAATGTCTTATAACTTAGTCAAAAGCGAAAGGTATATAAAATTTAACAAAAAAACCCTGTTGAGACACTAAAGCCTAAGGTGTCTCACTAAACCCCGCTCTGTTGTTTCCCAATCAAATTATAGAAATATCACGTGTAAACGTTACCCCATCAAAGACTTTTTATCTTCTCAGATGGGGCTAATTTGATAGATTGTTTCTTCCCCGGCTTATAAACCCAAAAAGCACATATCAGTATTTTTTATTTAGAAACTATGTAGAAGAAAAGGTGAAATGTTTGCTATTCTGTATCATAATAGCGAATATCAATATATATATATATATATATATATATATAATATATATATGTATATATATATATGTATATATATATGTATATATATATATACACACACTATTCAAATATCTCATACTATATTCACGCTATATCTGATCATGATGAAGTCAAAGTCAAATATCTCCATCAATATATTCCTGAAATGATGTTAGAAAGCGTTGTATCCTGAAAAATATGCAAAAATATTGTATTTTCTTGATGAGTTGGTGTCCCGCACTGACATTGACATGGCTTATTTTTCGATTTCCGGTGTCAGTTCTTCCTACGTAGCTCTCGCTTTGGCCAGTCTCCAAACGAGGCACTCTAGCGCGTAGATTAGCTGAAGTTGGTGAAACGTACCACACCGATACGTGAAATCATCACTGCAAATTTAGTTTCGCCTGCGACGCACGTATAAAACACAATGAAAAAGTAGTCCATTATCTTAAATTATTTCCCCTCATGCATTTGCTGAAATAAAAATGTATTCATTTTATAGGAACGTACGCTTTTACGACTTATTCCTAATCTATACTTCCCGAATAGTTATTCCATGAGCGTATCAGTAGTGAGCGGAGCGAAAATTTCTCAGTTTCAAATGTTTATAATCATGCTTTGTTGGTACCTGCATTTGTCATACAACTATGGAAAATAAAAGATCGAGGTGAAGAGTTTAGAGCTGTAGAGAACGTGAGCAAGTTAAACTTCTTCCTCATACGTCATGTATAGTTTTACTGTCGTTGATGGTAAATAAATTCAATCAATAGTTCTCTTTAAAATTTACACTGCACACACATTTTACTCAACAACCTATTTCACAATTCTGAACATTCACCGTAAATACAAATGTAAAAATATCAGGGATAATATTTTCCCTGTTAAGGAAGTTTATTTATTCCCCATCTTCCCATTAAAACAAAAGCAATCACTTTTCACATTTCAAAGCAAATAAAATTTAAAAAAAGTTATTCTTTCATTTTTAAACAGAGTTTTTTTTAGTTAGAATACAAAGGAAATTACTTTTCCAACCATTTCAATTATTTTTTAACCCCTAGATAATTGACATTCGTGGGGGTTTGAAAGAATTCGGGAACCATTTTCATTTTCTTTAAAAAATTAAATTTGTAATTTTCTATGGAATGATGGAATTTCGTACACCCACACAACAACACACACCCCGCACATAGATTACGAAATTATTTTATATTTATAATATGAAATTGAAGAGAAGGGTGAATGTTGTTAAAATTTCGCCTGTTTGAAATATTTTGCAACTGAAATTTTCTTTCAGCAAAAATTGCTAATATTTTTTTAATTTTGAAAAACCCTTCCACCAAAACAGTTTTTTTGGGGGAAAAACAATAAGCATTAGATATATTTCCGAATTGATATATTTAATCCAATGATATGGGGAGAGATGCTTTTATTATTTTTTAAAATTTGAAAACAGCCAATAGGAAAAGATATTTATTACGTATTTTTTAGTAATTTAAATTTCCGACGACGTTCATTAGAATACTTGATCATTAATCATCTAAAATGCAAATATAAAATTTAGAGTAGGATTGTGTATTTGTTACATAAGTTAAATATAAAATATTGTAATCATATTCCACCTGTCTTAAGAAACTACAGAAAATCATAGTATTATTTTAATGTTCTTATAATGAATGTTTTACTGGTTTTCTAATAATACTTATTAAATATGAAACAGTATCAATATTTTCCAAAATATTTATTACTAATATATTAAAAATCTATCTAAAGTAACTTATGGATGATTGACTTTTATCATACAGGAATGAAACAATTGTATTTATTGTCAAATAAATATATTGATACTTTGAATCTTGTAAGATGTACCCTCGCTTGCAAGCAAAAATGGGCGCGATAAACTGAGCCGAACTCACTAGAGTCTTCCTGACCCTGCCCTGCCCTGCGGATCGAGCACCAACTGGCTTTAGCTTCATTTCAGGAGGCGGGACTATCATCTTGAAATACAAATGGCGGTGACAAGGAGTTATATTACAGTAACATTTGAATATAAATATTAAATCAACCAACAGTTTATACAAATTTTTACACATTTAATTACATAAATAAAGGCATGCAATTCTGTAAAAACATATTTTAAAACTGTTATAAAACGTATTTTGCAAAATAACACTGACAACGACTATTGTTCATGTCTATATCGTCAGTTTATTGTAATATTTAATATAAAATGCAAATAATTTGCATTGTAAGGCATTATTTTAACCTAGTTATTTTATTAGAAAAAATTACTAACTTTAAAGAAACATGCCTAGAGCTCGTCTCACAAACACGTCTGAGATAGCATTTCAGCTGTGAACATCATCATAAATTCTCAGATGAACTAAATTAAAATATACTATATGGTCATGAACATTACATTGTAATAAATAGTTTGATATGTAAAATACTAAATAAACTTAAAGTATTTTAAAGTTCATTTAGTCAAGCAACTGCCTTTCAAGACATTATTGATTGGTAAGTAGCCAAGCAAATGAATGATTTTAATCTTGTTTGGGGATCACAATTAATTACCTCTTCAATCGAATGTTAGTGATTGTGTATTTTACATGGAGTGTTCTTTTACTGCAAATATTAAAATCATATGTGATACTGAAGGTCTTGAGGATTTTGCGTGAGAACTAAAACGGGACATATGACTTTATATAACATTTAATATCTACCGTTTGCAAAGGTAGAAATACACCTTCTGTTCATTGCCCAAACACTGAGGAAATACACACAGCCATTTCATTATACATTACATAAATTTATGTATGATTTAACCAACGCAAATGAAATTATATTTATATTATTAGCAAGTATATTTTTACATTATGATATTTTTATTTCGAGAGACGAGCAATGCACACAAAGCTCTTATACGTCATCGGAATGTTAAGTTACACTTCTCTGATAAGCAGACCTATGCAAACACTGTTTCATAATCCATTAAGAATCACTAGAGATTCTCCGTCATAAATTATTTCAAAATTGTAATTACTAATAATGTTTCAAAATTTTCAAACTGGAAATCTGTACATGATAATCGTTAGAAAATGAATAGGATCCTCTTCTGTAAAATACGTTGCATAAATTTTCTATTTCATACATTTTACATTTCATACAACACAATTATTGATATAAATAACGCATCTTCAGTAATATTGCACTATATTTATAATTTTTAATGAATTGTTAGCAACATTAGAATGCTAGTAACATTTTTCCTATTGTAATATTGAGTGATATTATAGATTTAGTTAATTAATTATTAAAAATTAAACATAGTGTACATTTGAAGATGCAGCAGGAATATATTTATAATTGGCATTTAGATGAATAAATGGTTAGGTCAGAAATTTATTTTTGTAACAATATTTACAGAGAGATCTCATCATTTTCATCATTGTCACTGCAGGATTGCTGAGGCTTGTTGTTATTATATTGCTACTAGCATTACTGTGAGGTCTGTGATTGATGACAGAAATATGTTTGATAGCTACCTAGTAGTAAAGATTGATGACGTAAAATTTAGGTAGATGTTTGTCTCGAAAATAAATATTGTAATAAAGAGATACTAATATAAATATTACTTCATTGTGTTGATTGAAATACATAATTGCATGCAACATGATTGTGTGAATTTTCCACAAACATGCAACAGATTTGTTGGAAACACCCACTTCATCTATTGCGTGAAATACTGGAGGAAATACAGTCACATCAGCATATTACTACATGTAATTTATGTATGATTTCCAACCAACGCAATGAAACTAATAATATACACAGAGCAAGTATATTTTTACACATGATTTTTATTTCGAGAGACGAGCACGGCCATGTTTTACACGTCATCAAAATGTTGCTACACTTTCTAGATAAGCAGACCTATGCAAACACTGTTTTGCTAATCCATTAAGAATCACTAGAGATTCTCCTGTCATAAATTATTTCAAAATTGTAATTGTTAATAATGTTTCAAAATTTCTCAAACTGAATCTGTGTCAATGATAATCGTTGAAATGAATAGGATCCTCTGTAAAATATTACAAATAAAATTTTCTATTTTCATTTTTAATACAAATTGCTTAATTATTTGATATGTGTCTACTAACGTATCTTTCAGTAATATTGAACTGCATATTTATAATTTTAATGAATTGTTACTAAATATTGTAAACAAAATAAGCAATAATTCTTTTTTTATTTAAAATTTACTTAAGTTATAAATATTTATGCACTTTAATTAAAAAAATTAGAATATGAACATGTTGAATTTTAAAACTATACCACAATTATTTATATTGTTGAAACGTATCATACTATATTACAAATGTAACGTTTTAAAACACTCGCCCATTGATTGATAGTTTGCAAACTACATAGTATATCTCACGCAGACGATTTTACAAAGAAACTAAATAATAATGAAAATAACTCAAATTTATAATTCATTGGCATTTGGTCGCACACTCGGCGACCACTTTAACAAGGTCAAAGAAGGAGAAATCTGCGCCATGGCATTTGGGTCTGTAAATCAAATCTGAATACTATGTCTTTTACTTAAGTCTTAGGATTCCGTTGATATTTAGATATTTAACATTAACTTGAGAGAAGGTATACCATGAGAGAAATACAGAACAAATGTCTGATTCTTTAAAACATCTGCCTTGGAATACTGCATTGAAGTCCTACTACACATCATATTTCTGTCATCTGTCACAAACTGTCAGTCACTCTGGTGACCATGTTATCACAAAGGCACTTCAGGTTAAAGAGACTCCACATATGTTATTGGTAATTGAAAATAGATTTAATTGTGGAATTGTACGTCTGTTGGTGCACATACAAGAAATGTGAATTTACTATTTGTGCTAAGGTTTCTTTCACTTCAGTCCCACACTCTTTCTGAAACATAATTCAACTATCTTTTTTTTTTACCAAATACAACATTTACTTTCTGACCCAAGTCAATCAAAGAATAGTTGTCTCATTGAAAAGTTGACTATGCTGATAAATAATAAAGTTTACAAATACTGCAATACCAAATAGAGTAATATCTGATATCTGATATCTAGTGGACCCTCTAGAAAATACAATCAAATTTCCTTGTTTGTCTAATTTAATCTTTCTGAACAAGAACGTAACTTTGGTTTTGGTTTGTATTCCGGCAGATCTTAATAATCTGCAGATCTGTGTAGATCTTGCTCCTGCCACTTGCACAGCACACAATGCTACTTCTTCATCCGTATCTTCACTTGCCATGTACTATTTAATAATTCTAAGTTAGATTTTACAGTTCAATGATTATTTTCTGCAATCTACACTAATGTTTTTTATCTGTCAGGCATCTTCCTCTATTCTTGTGCTCCTACTGCCAAATCCAGGACGTACTTACAAGATTTCCTTGGCCTTCCTGCTTTCTTCTTTCAGTGATCTACTAAAGATAATTTTTGATATTCTGTCAGCATGCACTTGCAGTATACCATTGAGTTGTTTGATTCTACATTTTCGACTCACTTGTCTCCCAATCATTATTATCTGTCTAATCTCTCTGTTTATATCTATCAGCATATTGACAACACTGTCTCCAAAATTCATTTTCATGTGCATTCAACTGAGTTTATTACCATTTTTTAATTCCTAATTTGATTCATACGTACACAGCTCTACCATTGTCTCTGTATATTGTCTCTTAGTTTCTTTCGAAAATTTTTGTTTTATAAAATATTATGAAGTCTAATAATAATTGGCCTCCCTAGCTTATTTTAATAAAGTCATTATTATTAGATCCCCTGTCTAATAATCACCTATATTTAAATTCCTTTCCTACTGGAAATATACCTATTTGTTCTAGATCATATCGAGATTTCCTACAAACCATGTGTCTTGACTTTCATATCATTTATTTTGAGTCTCCATTTTTATGTTTTTATTAATTTCTGATTAAATGTTACAGATACAAAAAAATATTATTTTCTACCTATTTTCAAGTAATACGCTGACTAAAAGGGAACTGCTATGAAGGAATTCAAATATTTTATGTTGTCTCAAGTCTTGAATGATATCCACCAACATTTTTAGTTATTTGATTATGTACTAATCAAACTTTAACATTTTGTTTTACCAGTCTGTATGACTTATTGGGTGTCTCCTAAAATAATGTAATAAGTACTTCAACGTCAGTTAAGGTAAAGAAACTGTTTCTGATGAACAATATAAATAAAAGATCTTCATCTTCATCTTCATTACTAGTTACTACTGTTCATTATGAGAGAGAAATGAATATTTTCGTGATGAAGAGAGGGCGATCTGGAGTCTTTATTTTTGATCCGTGGTTGAATGGTTTAGTAAAATAGTTGTAGCATACTTTGAATGAAATGATTGAGAAGAATATTTAATAAATGGACTTGTTTTATTAATCAATATCATTCATACCAATGTAGCCTTCAGAATGTTAAAGTAAATGGGCATGATATACATATTTATCAACTAATAATCGAATATTTATTATATAAATACATGGTTTTAAAACCATGAATCTTTTTCTCATCACTAACTTATTCTTAAAATTTATCTGGTGATTTACATGTTAACAAACACTTCATACATATAATTCTCGTATACTTACGTATATACAGAGCATATACGCAGTATAGAATACATATAATAAAGAAAACTGGCGCATTTTCTGCGAAAAATCATTGTGCGCTCTGCGACGAAAAACAATCAAAAAATTACTAAACTAAGAGAAAAAGTCCTTAACACGCGTGCAGCTATAATCTCAGTTTTGTGGATCCGTGGATGCTAAAACTAATTGGAAGTAAAACGTCCGTCTGTCCGTCTGATACAACTCTAGCGCCTAAACCATGCATACGATTTTTTCCAAATTGAAGAAACCTCGTCGTTTTCGCCTGAGCTGAAGCTACGCGATTTGAAAACATTCATTAATTTTGGGGACTATTTACCTTCCGGACATTTTAAATTTTTTCAAAAACGGTCTAAATTGTTTCTGTACTTTTGTAAGGACTGCCATCTATAGTAAAATACATTATAAAGAATATGTCCATTTTCACGTTAACTCCTGAATTTGAAAATCGCTAAACTAAAGTTTGAAGGATTTCGCACAATATATGCAATATTTGCAATTTTAAAATTCACATAAACAAGATTTTCTCAAAAACGGCTCCAAATTTTTCTTTAAATTTTGTTGTAATGCCAAATGCAGCCTATTCGATGATATAAATGATATTGTTTATCTATTGTTTTTTAAAAATTACATTAAATGTAATTTTTGAAATACTCTACGCTGTTAATATGAGTATTTGAATAGGATTTGTATGATTATCAACTTGTGAGTAGTGTTTCAAAATGATTTTAGGGAAGTTTTTCAAAAACTCAATTACATTCCGTGAAAAGAGCTTATTCTTGAACTGAAAGTTGAGAAAACAAAAATGTATTTTGTGCGGCGATAGAGGTCAGCTACAAGAGAACGGCAAGAACCTATGTGAGCTGGCAAGAACTTTAAACCAGTCCACACAGTTGAAATTATAAGCATTTACATGAGAAAAGTCTGTCCCATTTGTAGCACTCTAGTTCTTCATATTTTGGTAGTAGTTGAAGTAAGCATTTCTTAATTTTTAAAAGCAAAGAAAAATTTCAGCTATAACTTGATAAAAGTGAGACGGCAAATAAACAGTTAATTACAAAGGATGTACACTGTATTAGACTGAAGGAAAACGAACGTACCAATGTAAAAACTAAAAACGGTCATGAACAGGAAAATATGGAGTAGTGAATGATCTGGTAAATGACTTAGTAATCGAAAGTACATCAAATTCTTTCCAGTTTTGTAATGGTATCTTCGCAAAGAAAAGGAATGTTTAGAAATACTCGACATCGTTATTAGAATTTATTTCATTGCTTCGTCATAAAACCGTAGATATCGTAATGGATTTGAATCATGTTCCTCTATTGAAGCTACACCTGTTGATCGTACACTAATAATAGTCGTACGTAAGCATTTCCGTGAACTTACCAATTAAGAATCTACGACTTGTCTTCAAACTGTTTTTCCGCATTTCCAATTTAAAATATTAAATACCACTTCAAGAGACAGAAAGCAAAGAAATTCCACACGTACCATAAAATAGTTAATTTACTTTAAGAAATGTTTCAGTTCATACTATGTAATTTTGCGCTTCGGTTCTAGCCTGACGCTCAACCTTATCGCCTCTGGCCAAGGTGAGATTATTAGACGTGATAACGTTGGGCTAGCAGACACGTTTCGACACGGCCCGACATTCAGAATTCATTTGCTGCAAGTAATTGCGGGACCCAAGAAATATCATTGACTTCAAGAAAAATCACCTATCATTACGCAGCATATCTTTTGTTCATCTACTCATTTATATAAAATAAACTCTTATTTTCTCAAAGTTATTGGTAATGTTTTCATTATATACAAATGTTACACTATTACTAATTCATCTGTTTTGAAAATCCCCAAACGACAATCGTAAATGGCTCTTAAACTATTGAAAGGGAAAATATTAATTAATATCTCACACATCATCAAAAATAAAGCTGCATGAATAGGCCAGGACAAACTCGAGTCTTCCAGTTCTTCAACACCTGAACTACATGACGTCACCCCCAGTCACTTATACAATGCTTACATATTAGAATGTGTTGACGAGTGATACTGCTGAGTTTGCTAGCTAGACAAGAATGTTAAGCTGCAATGAAAGAAACAGTAAAGTACGATTTCGCAAAATCGGTTTGAAACGTTTTAATAGTAAGAAAAGAAAACGATTTCATTGCAGTTTCTCTGGTGTATCAAAACCATCTTTAAAATTGTAAATATTGCTTGCACTTTTGCAATGAAAATGCTTAATACTTCAAGTAGAAAGCCTAAACAGATTATATGCAAGAACGCATTATGGATAACAAATTATTTGAGAAAGACAAATCTGTTTTCAATTTTGTGCTGTAGGAAGACGCCCCAAATGTTCAAACTTTAACATTTCGAAAATTCAGAGTTAACCATGAAAATTGGAACTATACAGTCCTTCATGCATTTTACTCATTCTTACTAGAAAATTCGGTCGTTTTGATAGAAAAATTTTGAAATGTCCAAAGTTGGGTTTCACAAAGTACCTCAATTTCAAAGATTTTTCCAAAATTCCAAGCTTCAATCACAGCCAGAAAACAGGGGTCTTTCAATTTGAAAGGACTTCCACGTGTGGTTTAGGCGCCAGTAGCAACACGACGGATGGACGGTGATTGGTTTGATAAACTACTTTTCGACTCCAAAATGTGTAATACCACCGTTTAATCGCGAAATCTCATCTTCCGTTGTATCATATAACTTATACTACGTATACGCATCGAATATACTACGTGTATATACGTCATATTAATGAATATACTACTTATACCACAAATCAAAGAAGAGAGTAAAACGAGAATGTTTTGTTTGTTGAGATAACGAATTATCAGAATTAAAATCCATCTAACGTATTACAGTAGTTCAAAAAGGTGAGATACAAAAACAGTACCGAGAATTTCTGCACATTGATTGTCATTTCAAGGTGAGTTTATTTTACATAAATGATCCATATTGCAAACATGTGAAATGTATTTATCTAATCAAGAAAACGTATACTTGTCAATCTGGGCAATGATGTTCGTGTAAAAGTTACAACTAAATCAATTACTTAGCGTCCAAACTTTCCTCATTGACTTACGTAAATGATGACAGCGGTGACAAATATCAAATGCGTGGGGAAATACATTTGCCCAAGAACCCAACTAAAACGTATTTTTCTGAAGCTCAGTGGTCAGAGCAACTGGTCAAATCAACGATGTGGGTTTGATTCCTGTCCGAAGGGAATTACACTTAGTACCTACCACTACATTACTGCTGATAATCACTAACGAACTGGGAGATAAAGATTTTCTCCTCATATTTCCATTTCCTATAAAGTGACAGAGTTGTGACAAACAGCCAAGTGAATGCAAATGTATGTCAAAACGTTCACTATCTTAATTCCAAGAGGTTAGTTAAATCTTTACGAACTAAATATAAATAAAATGCACATTTGTATAAATATTTGTAATAAAGGGTACTAAACTAATTATACATTATATAAGTATAAAAGTTCAGCAAAGATCTTATGTTGGCTAAATAAATATAACGTATTTTTCCGCTAAACATTCTATCTTTTAATTCCCTGGGGACTTAGGTAAAACAAACGCAATGAAGAAAAAGGCATCGCGCAGAATCCGATCCAATACCTGATTTAAACCCGGTGTCAAACGACTTGAAGTACAGAGAGAGTTATTAACTTTAGTAATTCGTGCTCTAATGTAATTCAATGAACACAGTTTGGTCCTGTAATTTCTCCATTTTCTGAGTACATTTAAGACGTAATAGAAACTATATATTCAAACATATCTGTTCAAGATATGTTCTAGGAAATGCAACATTAGGGCAACTGACGCTTAACAATACATGATAATATATTTATTTCATCTAACCTGCTAATTATATTTATGAATTTATAATAACCCATATTTAGATTTAAAGAACGATATCCCAGATACTTGAGATCCAATCAAATTCTGTTTTTCCATATTGAGACTAAATGATTAGTGACGTGTGCATTAGATCACCCACAAGCATGGCGAATAATCATTGATATAACTAAATAATTAAAATTCCATTTTCTAGAAAATTGGGACTGATTGAATGCTCACCACTTAGTCTCAGTCTACCCTGACCAAAGATTGAATGTATCAAAACATTATGTTTATTTTAAAATGGAGATTTAAAAATATTGATTTCTTTCATATGACTGTCAAATCAAAAATTTTACTTTATTATGCTCTTGGAGTTCATACATTTTGAAATGTGGCTCCATCTACTGAAGACTTACATTAAAATTTTAAGAAGACCATAAAAAAATAAAATTATCAATTGTTATAAATAAATTAAGGGATGCGTTCTGTTGCATTTATCACAGCACACAAACATTAAATGGTAATTTTAATGGAGTTCGTAATAGTCTCTAAGGAACTTGTTAAACGTGTAAAAGACATATCTTTCAATTAATAAAGAACGAAGAAATTAATTTTTATTGCAAAATTTTATAATAAACCCACAGACTTGTTAAGGATTCTGATTATCTCTAGAACTGTTAAATATGTAACCATTAGTGATTATACAATGGTACAGACTTTTCATATTATTTCAATGATTATATAAAATATGGATAATGATATTGCAATTGAGACACTGTTATTTAGCCACTTCTTCAAATTTCTGTTTCGTCACACTGTTGAACATATGATACCAGCACACAATCTTGAATATAATCACATTATCGTTTACAAAAATGCTTGTTCCTCCTTGCAGAATTTTGGAATGTCTTCTCGTGATGATATAGTGATTAATGTGTTCCAGGTATCAGGTAAAAATACATATTCGGCAGGGGATTTGATCTGGCGTCCATTCCTCATCTACTACGTTTAATCCACGGAGCTATCATAGAGGTACTTTACAGCACTGATGAGGGGGTGTTGTAGAAATGAATTTAATTGAAATTTATTGTTCTATGATGTACAACATTTACTTCAGGTTACAGCAAACCACATTCTTGATAAGAAATGTGAATCATCAGCGATACTATTCTGTATTGATTCAGTTAGAAATATTTTGACTAATCGTTTTTGTAGGCTCAGAAGTAGCTTCCTATCCTGCGAACTGCTTTCTTTGCCCTCCCATATCTTCAAGGTGATTCTACATTACGCGATAAGACTGAACTGTAACTGTCGAAACACTAGTCTGAAATGCAGAACCGCGTAGGGGCATTGCTAGGCATCTGCGTGATTTTGTAACCAATTATATATCCAGAGAATTTGACAAATTTGTATCTACATCTATGAAACTGTAATCAAACTTGTCGATATAATGCTAATAATATTTTGAATATCTGCAAATAGTTGATTGATTGCTTCAAAGAAATTATAATGCTTATAATAACGTAAGAAGCGTACTTACAACAGCACATACTTTCTCTAATGTCACTGTTCGCAATATTATACTACATGAATTGGGAAAGAGTTTTTAACTATAAGATTCCATTTTCAATTTTGTGTTTTGAAAAGTTAACCTTTTCAATTTTCAAAATATATAGAGTCTTCGAAAATATGGAATGACCAGCGCCCTGGTCAGATAGTACAGAACGGAGGCTTCTGGTCGTCAGTACTGATGACGACAAACCCATCTCTTTACGGGCCCCAAGTCTTTCAAAAATTATTATTAATTACAAAATATTACATATTAATACTCGAAATCACACCACAACAGAAGAAAAATATCACCTTCTGGATTCGAACTCACAACGTTAGCAAGCTGACAGTGTACCTAAGGATACTAACATCTGGCTAAAGTGCTCTGCTCAATCTGCCACTTAGAGTGCTAGTTAAACATAATAAACCCATGCTAAATAGAACATAATCGTTCTAACATATTTTTCTGTTTCATAGGTCAATCCTTTTTGTTTAAATATACTGTGATATAGGCTAATATAAAAATGTATAATATAGGAAGAATATATTAATATAATATAATTATTTTAATAGAATGCGAACTCTTTCTCTCTATAGAGAAAGTATCATTTACTTTTCCTCATGCGTACTTCATACCACATTGTCATAATAAACTGGTGTGGACTTGTAATTATTCGAGAAGAGCCAATGTCTAGAAGTAGGACAGTTTTAAAGACACAGTGATGCTAAAACACAGGTACTTTCTCACCTACTTTCACGGAAATTTATGCTGAAAATACTAAAAGTTTGAAAACTGCACATGATCTTATTTAAAAATCTGTCTTTAAGGGAAAAGTTTCATCAAGTGGAAAATTCAAATTTCATATTTTACTTGTAGGAATACTTACGAAAATCAGTTTTAAAATGAACATGAGACTGCAATATTCTCATGTAATTTCCCATCATCCAACCATAAAATGTAATAAAAATTATGGAGCGCATTTGTCGAAATATTTGAAAATGTCCTAGGGGTCATGTAAAGTACTTCTCCCAATCATTAGTATCGGTTTCAAATTCATGCTGACATCAGCCAGACTGATTTGGGAGTACTCACTCAGAAAATCATTGAACGTGGTTTGAATAAGAAGGTTGTTCAGGGACGGACGGACAGATATTCACTGTCAGTCGATTTTTCGCTATCAACCACCCACAAAATATGGATTCTACACCTAATGATTTGAGGATTTTTCTAAATTTAGCAAGGATTTCCATTCATTTTCTCGTCACAAGGGCCGTGTAATATGCGTTTTCTGCAGAGAATCTATTGTTTTTCATGTAGTATTACGTAACTTTCTACCTTTAAGAAGAAAGTAAATAATATGAGAAAATTAGATTATAGTGTTCATTGAAAATTTATGCTTCACTGCAGCAATTTTACAAATTTGAAAACATTTACAATTTTATAATTTATTTGTAGAATAATTATAATTGAGAAGAAGAGTAAAGAGTTCAAGAGAATTTGAAACAGATTAGTAAATTGTAATGCTGAAAATCAGAGATACACAGGCAGATATCACATAGTATTTGTAATAACGGTATAGTGTATCTGAATGAAGAGTGTAAAGTAAAAGAAAGAGTTCTTTTTCAGAAAGTTCTAACAATGCAATATAAGCATAATGTAAATATACCTCAGAAATATTGAATATCATTGATCTAGAATCCTAATGAACTTGCTAGTATAATATCAATTGGAAAAGAACACATCGATTTAGAAGTCAGTAATGTTTTAATTTTTGCGGTACCATGTGTACACAGGTCCTTCCACAATGAGTCTAAAATAATACATGTTCGCAGAGTCTCTTTTGAAATATTTTTGGAGTCTCGTGGATTTCAAAATGAATTTTCCTTCAAACCCTGGAAATACTCATTTTACTTGATATCATTAGAATGGTAGTGTACAAAAGGAGAATGCAAAATATAGTAAAACATTTTAATGTAAGTCTTAACCACACAGGGTGTCTATTTTCTGTCACTGTTCCTCAGCTTAAAACCATGGAAATATTGCATCGAAGAACATTATTAAATCTAGTGGTACTCAGCCTAATAAATATGTTTATTTTACAACGAAATAGAGAAAGTGTGAATAAAATATGTATTACATAAATGGAATATCATTGCAATATTGTAGGAAATCTTGAGAGTTGGTTATTGCTATAAATAATAATCGAATTAGCTGACTATATATGAAAATTTAATTTTTGATTAAATAAAATTCCGTTTTATACTATTTTACCTAGGAAGCAAAGTCCTTAGGGTTTTATTAGGCAAATGATTATTGAAAGTCTGAATTCAAATATGTGAAATTTCTGACACCAGTTAGTTGTTTTTTTGTATATACTTTAATGTCTCTTTAACTACTAGGTCATATAACGACTACTGCGATTTTTTATGTTTGGGGTTTGTAGGAGAATACGTAAGACATCACGAACATCTATGTCTGATATGAACCCGCGCCCTTCGAACTCCAGGAAGCCATGGCCTTACGTCCATTTCCTCTTTCTCCAGTAAACCTTGACATCATACATCCAACATCAAATACATCGAAGATGTCGCTTAATTCTCCATCATTTGAATTACGTTTTCCCAGTCCTGGCCACGTAATATGAAATGAAACTTGATCAGGTAGTTGGCCTGAGGCGCCAGGAGACATCTTTATGGTAATATCTACTCTACTACCAAGATTTTATCCAACGTTGCATTTGAGCAAACAGAGTGGAGAACTCTTTCAAACCTCACAAGGATCATAAGATCTGTCGGTCATCCTGTGGTCAGTTCGAGGAGAATTGTTACTCACTTGATCGCACAGCCACTTCCTCGCACTGGACATCTCGTGCAGTTACCACACCCCCATCCCCAGAAATGAAGAACAGACTTTACTGTAAAGCATGCCCTGCACATGATAATGAAAGTTATTGAAGAATATAGCTTGTCGATTATAGAGGATGGCCACTGTCCTCCTGCAAACTTTAACTTTCTTAGCTATGACTAAACTAATACGTGGGAAGGGGATGATTTTACCATGCCTTTTATAACCAATTTTGCGTTTTTTGATGTAACATCAATTTATTATTTATTCTTATCTAAACAATACATTTTACTGCTTTAATTTTAACTTGTGGAATATAAAATATTTTAACTGACTTGTACACTCAGAAAATTTGCGAATACATTGAATTATGTAATTGATACATATTTGAGCACACACATGCCCTTTGCCATTAAAGAAGGTATGAAGTTTCATTCGCAGAAATAATGTACTGTGTCTAGTTTCTGATTTGTGTCCTGTGGATCCTGAACTTGTGTCAGTTGATCTAAACCAAATGATTTTCAGGAACTGATGTTACTCAAGTATTGATCTATGCACAATTATTTGTTTATGTATATCTTATAAATGGCTAAAATTATTTCACAATTTATCATTAGAAAAAACAAGGATGGTGTTTCTGTGTGAATAAACTGTTTCTACTTCAATGATAACTGTGTTTGCTCTGATGTTTGAATTATGGGAGAGAGCTTGAACTGAACTAAACACTCCAGAAAGGTTTCTCTGGGGTCATACAAAACCTAACATAAATTGAAAGATACATACCTGAGACACTAAAATCTGCCAACATTTTAATTGGAAAATTGTCCCTAATTGAAATTTTTAACTAACACTAATCTCTTAAAGTTTATTCAACAAGTTTTGTTTTCTTAACAGCTCGTTTTAAGAAAATTACTGATTTGTAATATTTGTTTCAAACTATTCTTTTACTGTGGTTATTCAAAATATTTAAGAAAATATTTAACTTCAGTGTATCACAAATTAAAGAATTAAAAATTTGCTGTTTGAGGCTATTACGACAAAGATATCACTCATTACACTCATATTAATATGCAATGGATATGTTGGTACAATTAATTATGTTAGCGCCTATTCAGGCCATATCAGATTTGTACTGTTGCCTGCATAATAATTCTTTTTTAAATAAATAAATAAATAAAAATATCACTGAAGTGATGATATAATTTCTCAGCAGTGTAATAGAAAATAGCAACTTTTGAAAATATATAAGAATAAGACAATTATATTGAAATATTTCAATGAGAGGTCTTGTCTCTTTCACTGATTATCACTATAAATTGCATCAATTTAAGGCAATTCAAACAATATTACAACAGCACTTTGCAAATGATAATCTACTAGATACACCTAAGGATTTTTAATTGATTAATGAAATTCACTGTTTGCATGCACTACCATAGAAAATGGCACAGCATTTCATAATGCAATAAATAAAATAGTTTCTTGTAATTTCCTTAATAGCATGTATACAATGTCAAAATACAAGTTTTTAAATGATGAATATGAATTCTAATTCTGTTTGATAGGAAATGTGTATATTATGTAAAATGCATTATATTGTGTTTCCTGAAAATTATGTAATAGTTAGTGTCTGTCGAACCATTAGCATTTTGTAAAATAGTTTAGGTGAAACAAAGATCAATACTTATTAATTGACCTGATACAAATTTCTCAATATTAGATACCATAAATTAGACTTCATTTTCATGGTAGTAACCTGATAAAATGTCATAGCTCTTCC
This sequence comes from Teleogryllus oceanicus, assembly GCA_964035755.1. Classification (NCBI taxonomy): domain Eukaryota; kingdom Metazoa; phylum Arthropoda; class Insecta; order Orthoptera; family Gryllidae; genus Teleogryllus; species Teleogryllus oceanicus. Next base: position 74,771,162 of record CAXIVR010000002.1, on the reverse strand, counting down.
CAGACCTACGCCCCTGGTCTGTCAAGGTCCGCCGGGTTCAGGGGCCAATCGGTCCAGTGCAATTGGCGGAGGACTGGCCTGCGCGCACCAACTGTTCTGTTTCGTGCCCTCCTGTTACCTCCTCTCCATTCTCTCACCCTCCTCTCCTGTTACCCCTGCTCACGTAGCGAGGCAGCGTCACTGGGATCAGAAATTGCCCGCCCTCGAGATAATCTAGGAGGGAAAACTGAGGGGAGGAAGGGGGATGTCTGAAACTTGAGCAAAGCCAATGATAAGAGCGGATACGCCTCGACGCCAGGATTGCCGGCGTCCAGCGATGTATTGTCCAAGCTGTGGAAATGATTTGGCCGCACAAGGCATCGCCCATATTCTGTGAGAGGTATAATTTATAAAATTGACTTAATTTTACTGACTAGAATTAAGGGGTTGTTTAATTGGTATAATTGACTTGTAACCGCTTGATGAAATTTACTGTTAATGATGATAAAGGAGTCGATTTGTGTATGAGAAACTAATTATAATAGTCGGTTAATTGTAACTGCTTCTACTTCATAAATATTTTCAAGTTGATAATTAATTGTTTTCTTATATAAAGCATAAAAAATTCTAATAATAAATTTCAAATTTGCTTCTTTTTTGTAAATTCATATCATTAAAGAATAATAAATCGTTGTGAAAGTGATTTTTGTTTCTGAGAACTTGTTTACATTTGTAAAAATTGTAAATTGTATAATACAAAAATAATAAATGTTTAATATTTTTTCAACACTTTAGATCATATACTAATGTAATTTGTTATCTTACATTAATTATTGGGCATTTATTTGTCTTATGATTATTTTTAAAGGTAAGGCTATAGAAAAATGAAGGATTGAAGGAAAATTGCGTTTCAAACGAGTAGATGCAAGAAAAGATTTGAGTATTCTAATTAGATCAGCTGCCTAAAAGGCACATTTCACTCTGTATAGCATTGTGCAAATATCTCAACATTGTAGGTGGAAACCAGCAAAGGAGTGTGATGAAACTTGTTGGGAAATGTTATATGTCAGATCTTGGTGTTAATTATTATAATTAACTGTCAACAAATTATAATTGTATCAGAAGAGAGGTCCTAGTATTAGAGGCGGCCTCACTAAAATTTAATTATATTTGATATAATATCCTACACAAAGCCGGCTGTATATTATAATCATTATTAGAATTGTTTATTCACTACAAGAGAAAAGCAATGTGCCTGGTCAACTCATTCTGTGTCCTAATCCAGCAGCCCAGCAAGCCGTAGCCCAAATTCTGGGAATTAAAGGAATGCCAATGTTTCTGTCGCACCCAACGGTAAAGCGAGGATGGCCCTAGCCGTATCATGGAACCGAAAGTGATAGCGATATACTGCATTTGAGATTTATAACGTGTTGGCTGAGGGTAGATCTTCCAAGATGGAATCTGGCATGACTTTCTGACTCATTCTCAGTCCACTGCTAGAGTCGCTTGACTGCAGTCCCGCTTGATGCGGTCGGCGATCATGCGATATCGTATGACAGTACCAAGAGATGCAAAAGTCGCCGAATTCCATCTGAGATACTACCCTCCGCCGCTACGTTAGAAAAACCTAAGTATAACCTGCTTCAGTTGTCAAGGCCGCAGTACCGGACCCCGGCGCGGCCACTGTTCGCTATTTTATAGCAGCCTGGGGCCCACGCGAGCGGCCCCACCAAAGGAAAGGGCAGTTAGTGGTGCTGCTCTGCACCTCAGTTGAGCCACTGGTGAATCGGTGGAGAAAATGGGGAGGGGGTCATCAACCGTTTCAAAATTTTAATCGATTATTCAAATTAATTACCACATATTGATCCATCAATTGCTCATTTTAATATACATTTATCTTTCTAGCAATAATCCCAAAGATTATTTGTGCCATTTATGGTGGATATCCGCACTAAATTGACATTTCATAAATTAATTCCCTAATCACTTTATTTAGAAATTTGTACACTTTATCTATGCCATGTTTTTACTCACATGATCTTTCATAACAATAAACAGATAGTGTGTATTAAATCGTAGCGGATCAGCTGAGGACATTACTTATACAAAATGTATCATGTGTTCTACTTAGGACTTACCATAAAATGTAAACAAAATATGGCTTTCATTTCCGTAAGAATTATAAATTTGAAAATTGTGAGTTTGTGAAATGTTATTATTCTATTGTTAATTGTATGTTAATGATGTTCACATTTAGGCTTACTTACTTGAGACTGTTAACTGTACCCAACTCAAAAAATAAGGGATGAGCTGACAAAGACTATCACATACAGGTTTGCACATGCATTTCCACTCAATTCCATAGAGGAAATTTCATGTACTATCCAACATATGGATTTAACGTGTTAGAAGCATTAAATTGGTATATAATAAAATAGTTCAGAACCACATAAATTACTCAATGCACCTACAAACAGCAGTATTCTCAATTTCAATAGATCCATAATTATGGTTGGGATTAATCCAATAGGAGGTTGCAAATTTAATCAATATTTACAATAGTAAGAAAAGTATGAAGGTACAATAATTATTATGGTATGAATAACAGTGCTAGAAGCTATTGTTTTTGAGCATACTATTTCATTATCAGTATTATAAATGTATTAATAAAGGTATTGCATTTACTAAATTCAATTACACAATTGCATTTCACACTGTAGCATACACATTATTGAAAAATTACATAAATAAGATTCTCATGAGCTGAGAGAATACCATTGTAAAAAATAATCATTCTGTGGGTCAACTCATTCACTGTCTCTCGACAAAAAGGCTGTCGATTTTACATAAGAAAATCCATTGGAACCTAGTAAACGTTGTTTGACCTTCATTAACCTCGTTCCTTCCTCCTCCTTCTTTCACTGGGCCTACTACTCCTACCTCTCGGTCTCCTCCGCCTGTCCTTCTCTCTTCATCTCTTTCTCCATCTCTCTCCGTCTCTCTCTGTCCATCTCTCTCCATCTCTCTCTTCCCATCTCTCACACTGTCTCTCTCTCTTCCGTCAGATGCATACTGATATTCCTGCATGTAACTTGACTGTTTAAAGGAAGATGAAAAAATAGTTGGCCTAAAGTGTGTTGTATTTTGTCGTATTGACGTTTTTTGTCAATAAACAATGTAAATGAGAACACGTATTGTTTCACTGTAACTGCATGGCGAGTGTTCTCCTGCTTCGGCAGATGGCGCGGGCTGGGCGGTGCAGCTTGAACGTTAAAAAGCTGTTTCGCGGTCGCGGGTTTGTACTCACGCGAAGATTTGCACAACTTTGATGGCAGGTTGTAGCACGTCAAAATTTGATTTCAATCGGTGCAGAAGTTTTTGAGTTATTGAAGCGTACACAAACCAACTTAATATAAATATATATAGTAAGAAATTTACATTTATTTTCCTGGCATTACCTCCAGTTTATCAAAATTACTATAAATATCCTGTAAGGTTAGAAATATTATTTCCAAACACTCATTGATACGAGAATGTTAACACAGATCCTTTTAACACTTACAACACGCAACGTAAAGTAGAGTGTTGTTATTTCGAGTCAATTCCATATTTCAACTATTTGAGCTGTCCTGAAAGATGCGTTCACTGGAAGAAAGTGCAGGCAAAGAAAGCATAAAAGTGCTGGCCAAGTTGGCAAGAGCGGCGAGCTGTGACGCGTCGGGTCTTTACTGAGCCAGCAGCGACCGCGCACGCGCCGCGCACCGGCCGCGCGTAGGCCGCAGCGCCGCCCGACGCCGCCCAGGCGCGCACTCACCTGCGCACAAAGAGCACTCACCACCAATCCGCGCACTCCTCCACACGCGAACACACGCTTTAAAGAGTTTTAATAGTATGTTATGTAGTAATTTATAATAAATAAATAAAATAAATAAAATAAATAAATAAAATAAATAAAATAAAACAAATAAATTAAATAAATAAATTAAATAAATAAATTATATAAATAAATTAAATAAATAAATAAAATAAATAAATAAATGTCTTTATAGGTGGCGAGGTCTAGCCATTTATTTGCTCTTCCGCCTGACCACAAATATAATAACAAAAATAAATACTATAATGGTATACTTGGTTTTCGTAACGTAAGGGAAATGATTTTAGGTCATTTTAATCTCCTAATTATAAATTATAATATGATAAGCACGTTTGAGGTCACATTCTGCAGAAGGACGTTCAGAATGAACTAAAAGATTAATTTATAAGGCAGAGGTACAAATGAACATCTCATCCACATTGCCATGAAAACCTATGTAATGCTTTTATTGCAATGAGTACATGTTTCTAAAGTCGAGCGACGTTTGGAGTGAGTTTTTATTTTGTACGAATGCACAAAGCAACATTGTGAACTAGGTGTAAACGTTATTTGTTGTGATAACAGCAATTATAAAAGTCACAAGAGGTCTAAAGTTAATTTTGAAATAACTATGATGTCACGGCATTTTACATCCAGTACAAAAACTTGGTCGACACACACTAAAATATCTGTGCCTTAACTACAAATACAAGAATTCGGGTGGACATAAGATATCATTTCGAACGTTTCTGTACCAAAAGGGGTTTGTTAATGCTGAATACAAAAAAAGGATTATCACATAATGTTAATGCTATTTGGTACCTGAAAACACCAACCAGAGGGGATATAAGAGGGATTGAGTATAATAGTTGACTATTTTAACTATTTAAGCAATAATTACACATTATAATTAATAATTATTTATAAATTATTGTATTAAAATATTTTCTGATTTTGAGATGGGTGTTACTTCTGAACATTTCTGATGATTATCTGTGTGAACAATTGATGGCGACATCCTTTCTTTGAAGCACTAGTTAACATTTCTTGTTGCTCAATTGCACGGCTGTTCACTGCATCACAGATACCAAAATTAGTTACACGCATTTACTATAAGCCCAGCTAAGAGGGGGAATAGTTTCATAAAGCCATTAAGGCATGAGACCAGTTTAAAATATCTGTAAACATCAGATTAGGACTGGAAATGAAAATCTTCTACGAAGGGTCAGAATGTTCCACATAAAAGCATAGAGATAAAACAATAATCATTACTCTAAATAACACTGAAAAACTAAGCTGATTGATAATTAAAAGAATAGATTTAGGAGAAACACTAAAATGACCATTTATCACCAGCATACTGACACACATTTAATGACATCCGCTTGTCATAGGAACCAGAAACGTGAACCCATGTAATAATTTTTTTCCTTCCCACAATTTTACTCTTACCTAATCGACTTTATTTTAAGAGCAATTAAAAATAATGATTTTCAAAGAAAAACAAATATGGTTATTTTCACTAGAAGAGGATGAACGTCCAAATGTGGATCGTCGGGATTGGGCGACTGGATGTTATCGCACCTATGAGGAAGAACGACGGACGTATCGCTTACTATATTATTAAGAACTTTTGCCTTGCCAATGAAAACCGACGCTCCTTTTGTTAAATGCGAGGCTTGCTCGACGTAGTCAAAATACCGAAATATCTTACTTTATTTTCGACTTTCTTGAAGTGTGTTTTACTGTTTTTCCGATGGTCTCTTCTGGCAGTTTCACACAATTCCTTCAACACTAACGGCTAATCGAATGAGTTCCACGAACACAATAAAACACATTACTGCTGGAACTTAGTTACACTAAAATGGGGATCCGAAACAATAAGTAAAAGAAAAATATTATTTTAATTTTAAAACGCATCATTGGTAAGTGGAAAGCACAATCTAATATGCAAAGTCCTATGCATCTGCCAGTGATGAGAAGGTGAGCCACAGGCGATAATCCAGAAACAGGCGAAAATATCGTCCATAACCTCTGGCCTTCCAACTACAACAACGCATTGCATTTTTCGCTCAATAAACATCTCAAGATGTAAGATAAATGTTTGAAAATAAAATAACGTTGATCTTCAGATCTAGGAACATTCACCAACAGTGTATTTATTTCCTTAAATACGTACTTTAACTCATTATCAACTAGCAGCTGGCTGAGTTCCGTTGTGGATAAATAGTATCGGCACAAATACAACACAGTATAGAAGCATGAATAGAAACAAAACGTATGTCTTATATAAATGATTAATGGGAAATCATCTACTAAACATTTATTATAACTTATCTAGTCAACCAAATAACAATGAGAAAGGAATAAAGTGTTGGGATAGGAAAGTTGAAAGGAAAATAACCACAAAATACTGTTTAAGTTTCTGTACTTGTTAAAATATATTTAGTTATTGTCAACTATCGAATGAAGTCATAAATAATTCGCAATGCTGAAAAGAAAGAACAGTAATTTAAAATGTAGTGCATTGAAACCATGGGTTTTTCCAATTGCACCACCTCTTGCCTTTTTTCTAGATTCTCCACATTACCTGAGAGGAAACTACTAAAATCTTGTGTCAGATAATTCTTTCTGTGAGCCGATTAAATGAGCTGTTGATGCCAGAGTAGGTGCCAGAGGTCACGCAAAAACGCGTTTAGTTGCTTAAAAATACAAAACCTTTTAGAATCTTCAACGAATTTGTAACATGATCAGCCTACCACGGAAACAAGACATTCTGAATGATACCATTTGTCTCTATTAATGGACCGAAAGGGGTCTAACTCGTGAACACGGCAAATGACACCGGTTATTCAACTACTGTAAGGATTGGTGCACACCTCCAGCGGATACTTCTGCTGGTACCCTTATTTGTGCTAAATGCAGGTTGCCGTTAAAATAAATTTGCTTGGCCTGTCTGTTCTCGTGAAACAGAAAGTTACACTACATGTATCAATAGAAGTACTTCTGCTCAAAACATTAGCTGGACGACCACTGTCAACACAAATAAACATTAGTCAATATAAAAATCAAGACCTGCGACCACGTTAAGCCTGAAGGTCAGCAATCAGAATTCCAGCACTCATCGAGTTTAGACTCTCCAAATATTATTTGATACAAGTGGTAAATGATATTTCATTTAGTTGCAGAAAGGTTATGGTATTGAGGCTGATATGTTTGCAATCCTACGAACTAAATAAATCGCTTCTTTACCACGTGTCGTATACTTTAGATTATTCATTGACTTAAATTTATTTTACTAAATATACATATAGCTTAATGATATATAAAGTTCAGTAGTAGCTGATGCGATCAAATGAAAGTATTTGTTTTGTTGCATCTGCAGATTTATCTGAATAACATAATCGTTCACTTTAGCACTAGTGCTAAATATGAATATATAATACGCTACGTGCTCAAAGAACCTATTTTTATGAAGTGTCTATCTGTACTATGCTTTTTAGAATTGTTTAGAATATCTGAAAACTTCATTAGAAGAACTCATCGATTTGTCATTCTGCAATATAGCGACCATCTCCGTAGATGGCGATAAAATTTCATAACGTTTTTGATAATTTATTACAAATGTGGTTTAATTATCGTCATACATTTAATTGCTGTAACGATTAATCTGTAACGAAGGAAGGTGTTACATCCTATCAAAATGCCATCGTAGGTAAGAAACATGTGTTTCTAGAATCTTCCAGAACATCCCAAAGAAAATTGCTGAATCAAGCCCATCGATTTGTCTGTCGAGAGGACCGAATGATCATTATTTATTTATTTTTTTCTCCCTTCAAAATTCAAAATTCTAAGTAGTATATGACTTATGTAGGATCATAGAATTTTGAAATGTGTACACAATTCACTTTTCCTATAGCACGTCATACGCAGTTTTAATCGGTTTTTTGACGTTAACAAATAAATAACAAATAACAACAACAAATAAATAAATAAATAAATAAATAAATAAATAAATAAATAAATAAATAAATAAATAAATAAACAATAAATAAATAAATAACAAATAAATAAATAAATAAATAAAATAAATAAATAAATGTAAATAAATAAATAACAAATAAATAAAATAAATAAATAAATAAATAAATAAATAAATAAATATCCCATAGAATCCGTAGATCACTTACAGAAAAGGTCATGACAGACTACTCGTGGGTTCAAACTTTGGTCAAAGTCGAAGTATTTTGTTATGCCAAAATCGACGGACGCTTGTCAGCACAAAATAGATCCTAGGAAGGCGACGTGGGCTGATCCTAGAAACATTCAACTTATTGCCCATCAGAGTTTCAATTGAATTACCACATTTCATTGGTGGATAATACCAGTCTTTCACATCTGAATTCAAATTAAATCCTCAAAACTATGCACTAGCGCCCTAGGGAACCAATGGCAACCACTCATGTATCTATGCCTAGAACAAGTCTTGCCAAGAAGGCGCTTGGGACTTATAGAGGCTAGCCTAGCACTAAGGCGTATGGCAAAGAGGAAGTCACCACAACACGTTTTAGTTGTTTAAAAAAAGTAAAACACATTTTTAGAGCATTTTCAAAGAATTTGAGACGAATTAGCAAAATATTATTCTCATTTAAAACACCTAGATGTGTCGGAATGACATCATTTGTCTGATTAGTAGAACGGAAGGTCTAAACTTGACTAACAGACGGAAAAAGGAGGTTACCTAATCACGATGAGGATAATATTACAAACGTGGATATTACATCGTTGAAGAAACTGACCAACCACAAAACAAATCATCGATATTTGATTAAAACTGTTGAGGACGAATGACTAATACGGTGAAGAAAGAGGAAGTAGAGTACTTTCAGCATCTGTAATGTTTGAGAAACCTGAGAAAGGTCTGAATGAGGTCCTAGATTCTGCATCAACATTTACGCAATGCAGTAGCAAAGCAAAAGGAGGGTTCGAACAGAATTGTCTTAGACCGAGTGTCGAAACTTCCAGGTTCGGTAATATTTATTCACATATTATTATGTTTCAGCATTTTCGACTTTCAGAAAAAATGACAGTACAGTCAGAGTCACATTATCAATCGGGAAGTGAGCAGAAACAATTGTTAAGATATCTGAACTTCGAAGGTCTTAGTAGTATTAGAAATAACATACTAAATATTTATTTCACAACAGTGGCAGCAAATAAGTAAATACTAGTGCACTAGGTTTCCTCAGAACTTCAAAACCTCATTACAAAATAAGCTCATGTTAATGTACAGTTATTCCACACATAACTGTCCATGTTGAATGGCATTGTCTGTCGGCTGTGCTAGTGTTACAGCATAGAAATACTAGTATTTGTACCAAACATTACATACAAAACTAGTGTACCTGCAAAAACATTTGGAAAGTTAAACCTCACTCTCTTTCCTATTTACATCACAAGGTTGGCATATATTTTTCTTCAAGATACTCTATCCTCCGTCTAAATTTATATCTCTCCTGGTAATTGATAACACATGCATTCTTATCAAAATAACTATCTTTATTTAACGTTAATATTGAGCAGAGATGGTTAAACTGTATAATTCAATTGCATGGAATATCGGCACTAGTTTAATTTCACAGATAGTTGCAGGCTCTAACAGTGGAATAGAATCGAGAAGCATCGAACCAGCAAAAACATAATAGAATGAACAACAAGATCTCATCCAAAGATTACGGTGTGAGGAAGATTTTTGAGGTCTTGGCCTGCAATTTTGTTTTATATCTTAAACGCTCTGTTTAGAAGTTAACACTGATTAGAAAATGCAGACGGGGTGTTGAGAGCAATAGATGAATATTTAGATACCTTTTAATCAAACTTCTGCATTTTAAAGCCAATGTTCACCCAATGTCCTGTGGAAATTCCTTGCATAGACCTCATTTATAAAGACTGGTAGAGGCAGAGATTGTGTGCTGTGTGTACTTCACTTGAAAATAATATAGGAGACGACATTGGATGTGCAGCAACGGTGACATTAGTTTACATTGATGATGATAAACCCAGCCAGACTGCACTAAGTTCTTTACTGATTCTACAGTTGATGCGATCTTCATTTTATGCAGTATTTGTACAATGTAATGATGTTGGAATATTTATCAATACTGACTTGCCCAATGATCTACCACAAATAATTTTACTAATGTCTGGAATACAACAAAACTGGAACATTGTCTCTGAAAATTTAACTTTTACAAACATGGAAAACAAACTTCTATAAACGAAATTGCAATCGTGTAGTATGCAGTTGAGAAAAATCACTGTTTGCTACAGTAAAAATGTACTGAAAATGTGTTAGCTGGGTAAAATGAAAATAAGTCTTTTTAGGATAGATTTTGGGCTATGGAATGACTATCATCCTGCTCATTTAATACACGTCCTGGAAATACTGTCGAATTGGGAAATAAGCCTTACATAATTTACATATTTTGTCTATTTAGCACTACTTGATATTCTAATGGTTGAGTAGCAGTGAGCGCTGAAAGTTATTTCAAAATGATTTAGGCAACATTGTATTGTAAAAGCTATTAGAACATCAGGAATTATACTTGTTTATTATTTAATAAAGAAATGAAATATACTGTCTAGAAAGAAAGATTAACCCACAAATCAAATAATACCCAATTTACACATTTTGACTGCTTTTTAAATTCTGGTTTAATTTTTCTTCAAAGAATATATTAATTTCTTTTGTAAATAATAAACCATTTACAGGTTTCTGAGGTATCTGTTTCTGCAATGCACTTTTCTCAAAAGCATTTTTTCAAACGAACTTTGAGTGTCATTATGGATCTGGTTATTCAGAATATCCAAGTAGTTTATTAGACAGAATATACTTAAAATTTCAAGAGCTTATTTCAGTTTTATGTTTCTCCCGACACTGCATTGACTGTACAACCCTGACACACTGCATACTGGCAATGTATAAGTGAGACAGAAAACATTTCGTAGAAATACATTAAAATTGTAACACGAGATAGTCGCAGCGATCTGCATCCATGATTCAAATGCATTAGCTGCTCATTTTAATCACTATAAAACCAGAACTGTACTAAAAATTAGTTATTGATAATCTTTTCTTGGATTATAATACAAATAAATTTATATAGCTCTAGTCGAAATCATTAGAGAATTTGATTTTCTCAGGTGCCAAGCATATTAACAACTTATCAGTTTACTGCAACCAACAGCCAAATATCTCCCGAATAGTTTTCAAAATAATCATGATCATCTGCACAATTATCTGTAATGTAACTCACATTGTGTATAATTTAACAACTGTGGCAACCCACACATAGTTCGTAATTAATTATTTATATTTAGCATTAGTGTCATAACGTTCCTTTCCATTTCAGCCAGTTTGAAGTGCTTTCAATCGACTGTAATTCTACGAGAATCAGAAACGCACCAAACGCATATCCTATTAAACTGCCTGAATGTGTGGACACTAAAGTCATATATATTGAAGTTTTATTCGTGAATGGTACGAGTGTTGGCAAGATCTGTAGGAGTAATGCAGGCAGCATTGTGAATCGCGGGATTTCAGGTCATTTAGAGCAGTTCTCAAACGAAAGATTTGTCTCCGCGAGAAAGATGACCTAACAATACGGTGTATACTAGAATTGTCATGGGATAGATGCATAAAGAGCAGGAATGATTTCAGTAAACAACGTCAAAACATCAATCGGGAAATATTGATTAACCATGACCTATTTTGCTCATTTTTCTTCCTGGTAAACGACAAAAAAATTTCAAAAGCGAAAGTCTTTTTTACTCCAATTATTTGAACATTCAAATTAATGAACGGGGAATTTGCATAAAAATGAAGGGTTTCTTTTTCAATCCCCGATCCTGTTTTTTAGCATTTGATGAAGGAAAAGTGCACCAAAATTCCCCCAAAAATCTATGTTTACTAAAATCAAAACATTACGGTATTTTTAAAATGCGGAGTGTTCATTAAAGCATAATAGAAATCTTTATTGACTCGCAAGTAATATGGTTGAACAGTCTTACAATTAATGTAAACGTGGTAATTCTGCATATTAAAGTGCAATGTTGCTTTTTCTAATCACTGATGCTGTTTTATAGCATTTCTAAGTGTATGAGTACAGGCTGCAAATCAATATTCCCCAAAATTTCTGTTTACTAAAATCAAAACATTACGATATGGTAGGAAATGGTGTGGAGTGTATATTTGCATAATAGAAATAGATTTGAGGCTTTGTTTTGTCGTAGTTGTTTATTTTGTCAGAAAGCTCTTTAGGTCGCATTGCGGCCATCTTCAGTGCTAAAAATAATAACAATATACTGAATAACATTTTTAAAGTCTATTACAGGATATTATTATTCAATTTATTTAATTATAATTTTATTCCTAATAATATCCTGTAAAAGATTTTAAGAAATATAATTTAGTATGTTATTATTTTTTGCAACACTCAGATCCAAAATTTATGAAAAGGTTTTCTGCCAAAATAAACAACTACCAAAAACAAAGCTCAATCTATTTTAAAACATTACGTTTGAAAATATTCTCAGAGAAAATACAATATAAAGAAGAATTTTAGTAAAATTATCCTCATTATGTAGTTTTGAACCTGTCAGAAAAAAGTAATGAAAACCATTTCAGCCCTAAATATATTATGCCCCCGTAAATATCAATATCGAATTTTTCCCTCTGTACCCTTAGAAAATGCTGTATTTGCGGAAATTAAAAAAAAAACTTGCGAGTGTCCATTTATTATAACAGAAAAATTCACAAATTACTGAAGTATTTTACTAGAATTGAAGTATCTGTAATTTCAAAATAATTGTTTGTATACACTCGTATGACTTTTTACGTGATGTAAAATCCTATATAATTGTTTTTTTTTTTTCAATATTTGATCTCAAGAATAGGTAAATTAATTTTGATGGTGTTATTAATGAAAGGTAGAGTATTTTGTTGGGCACAATTTAAGATACTTTTTTCAATTCATTTTTTTTATATTACAGAAATAAAAATGTTTATACACTTCCACAATTTTATACGAATACTAGCGGAAGTATGCCCTAATCCACAAGTATTTAATAACCACCTTCATTAGGGCTGAACTAGTGTTCACAGCCCTTTTTACTCTTTCATTATTTGAACCGACAACACAATATTATACTACTACATAAACTTGCGAAAGTGTTTCCAACCAGCAAAAAGAGTTCCACCCTGACGAGATTTATCTTTGAATAAGATATTTTATTAAAAAAAATGTAAATCTTCAATATTGTAATTGTAGGAAGACGCCGAAAAAAGAATTGCAATTTTTGAAAGTTCAGAGCTCGCAACAAAAGAGAGACTGCACTATCTTTAAACATCATTTTCTATCCAAAGTCAAAGTATATTCAGAAAATTTAACCACTTTTGAAAGTGTTGAAACGTTTTTGAGGCTTCATTAAAGTATCTCTAAAATTCAAAATATTTGATTCAAATTCAGAACCTTGAGTTAGGTTAGATCGTCGGGGAAAATCAATTTTGAAGAAATCATTTGAACTGTTTGGACTATTTTGGGACAGGTGAGCAGAGGAACTTACTTTTTACCGTCAATCTATTTTCGGGATCAAAAAAGATGGTTTTTGACTTGCCCGTGTTAGGGGGAGTAATTTACTAAAACGGGTAACATTATCATTTTTCATTTAGGACTCGGAAATAAAGTTTTTTCTGTAAAAAATCCCCCATTTCCGATGCATTACAATATTTTTTTTTTTACTATACGCGGGAAAATAAAAAAGGGAAAAAACTATATTTACGTGTAACCCCGCCCCCCTGTGCTCTGTCGGCCAACTGCGCTAAAAACCCCCAAACTTAAACAATTATTTTGGAAAATTATTTGACGACGAAAACACTAAACGAAAAAAAAATTGCACCACAAATATCTGAATTAGATGTTTGGGAAAATTCTTGGGAAATTTATGAATACAAAAAAGAAATGATTGAGATAAAACATTTTATCAAAGGATTCCATTTTTTAAAAACGAAAAATTTTGTGAATAAATGATTGGTTTTTGTCAACTGCTTCTTTATAAAAATAACACAAATAAATATAAACCAATAAAACACAAGAAATTAAACTTTGCGGGATGCTTTTTTGAGATAAGGGAAAAACTCGTTGAACTATTTGAACCCCTTCACGGAAAAAAAATCTGCGGCACTTTTTCAATATTTATATTTTTTTTTCCACACTTTGCTTTTTAACAAGAATCGTTTAGCGTCTCTTTCACAATGTTTCTTTCAACAAAGGGTTTTCTCTTCCCAAATTAAATTGTTCCCCTTTCGGAGGAAATGAGTACCAGCCTATGCTCTTAGACATAAGGGCGTGAAGAGCTTCAGTTCATCGTTAAATGCCGTGTAAATACCTCGATTTTTTTATTTTGACAGACAAACGCAGTACTATGTAGTGAACAAAAAAAATAAATTTTTTTAGAGAAAAAGGGTAAAATCCATGCTAAATTGTAAACGAAATTTACCCTTTGGGATCCCCGAAATGTATGTAGAATCAGTATCGTTTCTGTTCTTATTCTTTCTATTTAATGGTAATGATTTTTTGTCAATTAGAAAAAAAATCAACTTTTAATTTATTAAGAACAATGATTTTTGCTATATTTTGTAATATTAAAACACTATATTGATTAAAAAAAAAGATGTATAATTTTTTAAAGATTTTTTTTCCCAAATAAATTCCTAAAAAAAGGTAAAATATTGAGTTTAAATATAAAATTAATAATAATAATTGATAAAAAACAAAAGACTTTTTAAATTATAGATTTTAAAAAAGAAATTTAAAAAGACAACTCGTCAATAATCCTTCTTTAATCGTAATTCTTATAAATAAAAACTTACGGTAAAAAAAAGGTTATTACAATTTTATGAATAGATATTTTAAAAATTAAAAACTTAAATTTTACCTTTTTTAATTCAATACTTCCCCCTTTAATAGTTTTAAATTCAAATATTAACGTATATTTAATATTTAAAATCGAACTTTTTTTTTATAAATGAAAGGACTCATCTAGTATTTTACGGGTTTTTTAGCTTTTTAACGGTTTACATTGATCGACTTTGACTTCAGCGTTTGTAGCATCCCCGTGTGTCCTTGACTTTTTAAAATTTTTAAAATTTTTCCCCCCCCGTTTGGGGTCTGTGTTCGAAACCCATTTTGGGTACACAAAATCGTGCCCTAAAAAAACGCTTCGACCGTTGATAACCCCCTCCCAATTCGTACGAGTAGTTCCGCGCTCTGGTGTGTCTCGCCCCTTCATGGCGCCTTCTGCTAAAACCATGAATCACGTCCCGCTCGCGGCACCTGCGCCCCCGCCACGGGGCCCCCCCTTGGGCCCCCCCCCCCATCCGCACTTCACCCCTCCCCCCCGGCCCCGGCGACCTAAAAACCCCCAAAACAGGGTGCGCGCAGTTTTTTGCACCCGGCGGCGGGGGGCCCTCGGGTCATTGGCTGGACCCCCGATAAAACCACCCACGGGAAAAACGGCATGCGATGAACGAAATTTGGGGAAACCACGGAGTAATATTACTGGAGCTTGTTTTATATTTAGTTTCCATCACGATGATTTGATATTTTTGTATGGTAAATATCATTTTAAATTTCCCCAAAGAAGGGGAAGTACCCCCTTGCCTTCAAACAAACACACGAACAAAACAAACAAAAAAAAAATGTCGTGGCGTCAAGATTTTGAATGACATTTTGTAAGACAAAAAACTTTCGTTTTAAAGGGGTTTTTTTTTCCATTGGAAAATTTTCAAAACCCTTTTTTAAAATGAAAAATTATTTGAAATCCATTTTTTTTTGTTTTTGTCTCAAAAATTTTTTGAATATTTTTGGGTGATAGGTAATAAATTTTGGAACTTTATATCAGAAAACAATGAATACGTGATTGCAAAGGAAGCATTCGATCACGCACCCCCTGAATATCGAAAAGTTCTGCCTCTTTTAATTTACCCGACTTTTGAGTTTTTGCCCTTCACCCCCCTCTTTCCCAAGCCCCAAAACCAATCTGTCAAAACAATTCTGTACCAACGTATTTAATACGCCTCAAATTGTTAGACAAAGCGCCCGCCGGGGTTGTCAAAAACAGTCGAATGCAAAAGTGAGGGGGTGTGACGGGGGCAAAGGGGTTTGCAGATCAACGGGCTTTCGGGCCCAAAATTAGCTCTTTTTTTTGCATCTAAGAAAAAGCCCGGTCGTTGGGCCCCGGGCCCAACCGACGCGGGCGGGGGGGGGGGTAGCGGCAGTGGCGGGGGGCGGCGGGGGGGAGGGACCCCAAGGCGGCGGAAACCGGGCGGCGGGGCAACGGGCAAGCGGCTGGCGGCCCGCGGCGGTGGGCCCCCCGGTCAGGGGAAACAGCCTAGAATGCCACCTGCCCAATGTTTCTCGCCCGGGAATTTTTAATTGTATTAATCACGTGAGGGAGGGGATAGAAACAAGTTTGAGCAAATACGGCCCCGGGAAATACTGTTACGTTGTGTTACGAAAAATGACAGTTGAAAAAAAAAAAGGGAAATGAATGGGGCAAATATAGGGAAAACCAATTGGTACTTTACAACTATTACATATTTTTGCACATTTGAGCAAAACAAACAATTAGCGTTTTACGAGCAAGATATACAAATACAACATACTGGGAACAGAAAAACCCAGAGTAACTGTTTCCCTAAATGTATTTTTTTTTTTTCTTTAAAAAGTGTAAGAGATTCACAATTACAATCAACATGAAAATCTTGTTTTAAAAGCACTTTCGAAATATTTCTACTTTATCCTAAACTAAATTTTTTCTATATTTTTAGTCTGAAGTAAAATCTTTTCAAAAAGTTTGAAAAAGAAAATCGTGGATAATCTAAACCCCCATTTAAAAAATCAAGCAAATAAATGCTCTCTTTTAAATGGTGTATTTAAATTTTTTAACTGCCCAAAATAAAAAAATGAAATGCCAAAATCATCAGCTTAAGTTTACTTGCATTCAAAATCAACAGCGAAGGGAACCACGAACCTCCTTTGATGGCGTTTACGTAAAAGCTCGATCTCACCCCGAAACCCGGTTGCTCAGCACCCCGGAACCACCGCCACCGCATTATTTATGAGGATGATGCGGGGGGCAAAATGTTTGAGGACGGGTTTTTGCAGCGCCAACCCATCTTGCGCGCTGAGGGGCAGCTTTGTGTCATAATGATGGACGGGGGGGAAAGCCGAAATGAATGCTGTGGAAATGGGCTGGAGTGCCAAACGCGGCACAGGACTTAAAAGAGCCATGACACTCTGCCACAACTGCTTTTTTGTCTGAAACAAATTCGCCATTAAGTGACTGCTTTTAGAACGAAAGGTTCGTAAAGTGATTGCTCAGGGTTTCACCTGTCAGATCTGTAAATGACGTGTGGTCTTTGTCCATGGTTTTTTGGGGGTAAATTTGGGTTCCCAAAAATTTGGGCATGTTCCTTTAGTATCGCTGAGAGGACGCACCTCCATTTTTCTCGAAAAAATTACATTCCCCTATATTCAGATACTAAAATTTTGAAATCTAATGTGCGCAAACTCACTAAAACGACTATTCCTTTTTTGTGTATTTCCCTGTTTGTTGTAATTTTCTAAAAGAAGGGAGTTCCACATATTATCTCATTACTTTTACAAAAACCAAAAAATAAATAATTGATATTTAAAAAAAAAAATTAAAATTTAATGTTGCTTGCACAATTATAAATCTAATTAAAGGATTAAAGAAATGAAGGAAAAACCTTCGTCAAAAAAAGTTAGTAATATTCAATGATAAAATAAATGGAGAAAATTAAAACGGGGTAAAGAAAGGCCCCGGAAACATTTTTTTAAAAACCATTTCGTTTATCAGATAAAAGCACATTGAAAGATTGGTAAAAATTTAGGAACTTCTGTTGGGAATTTAAACAAGATTACGGCTGACTTCAAAGTATTTGATAAAGGCAATGCATTTCTAAAATAAATGTATCTTGTTTTTTTTCCTTATGTGCATTTGAACATTCTCCATTGTTTTTTTCCTCTGAAGGTTTTTAAAAGAGTTTTCTTTTAAAAATTTTTAGTCTTTTACAAGGGGGAAACTTCAAAGGGGCTATCTAAAATACCATTTTTTGTTCAGGTAATTTTGAATCCAAAAATTTTTGGAAAAAAATTTTGAATCCTAAGTAGTATCCCCGACCTACAAAAACCTGCCTCACCCAACCCCCTGTCCCTCCTATTCGTTCATCTTCATCCTGTCCTGAGACCCGCCCCCCGCCTCGCCCTTTCCCCAAAGCTGGGCTCCGTTTCGATCCTCATAGTTTTTTTTTAAATTTTTTTCTTTGCTCAATATTTTTCCTTTCGGGGGTTTGTAAATTTTTATTCCCCAACATTTGGGCATTCAACCTCTCCTTTTGTATCTTACTACTAGCTAATTTACAGGGGTTTCGTACTTATATTTCTAACACATACATCTAAACAATTTACATACTATAAAACAAATTTTACGACAAATTATTCATTTTAAATCCCAGTTACTCTCTATCATAATCCAGAAATTATAAATTTTTTTGGAATGGGGGAATTTAAAATTTAAAAATTCATTATTATAGTGAAAATTTATTTTTATGGGGTTTTCATATCTTTGGATATTGTAGGGGTATTAATTATTTGGATTAAGCTCTTGGGATTGTTTAATGTTTCCCCCAATGTAAATTTTAATTGGGAAAAGAGGATGCTAAAAAGTAAACATTTTTACAGTTCTTTCTTTTTACTATGTTCAATTAGGGGTTTTTTCCCCAAATTTTCATTAAAAATGTGTACCAGAGATAACAAAAGGGAAACCCTTTTTTATTTTTTTAAAAATTTTTCTTATTATCTAAGGGTTTTTAATTTGGTTTTTTTGTGTCATACCGGCCGGGCAGGCACTTTAGTATTTAAAAAAAATGGAAATTTTAAAAATTAAAAAAGGGACATTCCCAAAATTTTAAAGGGTGAGCCGGGAAAAAAATTAATGGATATATTTTCAAAAATTCTATGTTACATTGGGTTTTTACTTCAATGTGTTTTTTAAGTTCACCTTAATGTTCACCATGTTTATTACGAATATCATTGCTACCACAATCGTTTTTACAAAAACTGTTTGTAATTTTTCCCCCCCAGGCAAATTTCCCAAAATTTTAATCGCTATCGGGAAAGAATAAAACTGTAAATATTTGAAAAATTTAATTAGACTTCTTATACACCCTTCCCTGAATTTCTTCACCGTTTTTTAAAAAATTGGGAAAAATCCCGAAAGAATAGACACATGCATTTGTGTAAGAAATGGGGAAGGAAATTTTATCTTTTTTTGGGGAAACTTGTAGGAAGCATTTTCTCCCTTTTTTTGAAGGTCCCCGTGTACAATTAGATCCCTGACCTTCAAACGTAATCAATTTCTTTAAGGTTCCCTCTTCCCTTTTATTCACCTTAAAACCCAAAATTCGGTGTCCATCTTTTTATTTTTTCCCAAAAATTTTCGAAAACAGTGAGCCCAAAATATCGAAAACAAATTAAACGTTTCCGAAGCTTATAAAAATAAATGCATTTTTGAAAAAATTCCTTCAATTGGGGTTTTGAGCTTTCATTTCAAATTTTTTTTCTTCAAACTCTTTATTAAAAAAAAGAACAAAAGGGCTCTTTAAAATTGGGGAAACCATAATTTATTAAAAAAACCCCTAAATTTGAAAATTGTCGAATTTCAAAAATTTTTTTAAAACCCTCCTACAACTATTATTTAAGAATAATTCATTTCTTAATGAATATATTATCCCAAAGTTATATTTTTTAAAATTAATATATAATGCAATGTTAGATTTTGAATTCGTTTACTTACCCCTTTTTTTATAATCAACAGTATTTTTCCCTAATTTTGATATTTTTTGTGACCACCGCTACCTTCCTCAGGGGCCCCGGGAAAATGGTAAAAAGACGAAACTCTGCTGGGTGACGTAGAATAACAATACCAAACAGCTGATAACCAGCAAATTTGGGAAACGGCGGGCCCCCATTTTCCCACATATTCCCAGAATTTTTCACTGTAGTAAACCAATTTTAATTTCATTTGAATTATTTATATTGATTTCCTTTTTTCTAAATATTAGTGCACAATAAAAAATCCCTATTTCTAGCGGTTCCCGATGCAATATTGCTATTTAGATATTAAAAAGGGGATAGGGTTTTAAAAATTTTTTGCATGTACTCATAATTGGGTAAATTAATTTCAGTGCTTGAATTTTATTCATTTACTTATTTGATTTAATACTTTTTGTTTGCTAAGATGGTTAATCATTTTTAAAAATTAAAAGCATTCTTCAAGAAAACTCATGTGAAAATTATTCTCCCGGATCTCTTAAAAGTTGCTGAAAATACCCTAGGGTTTAATCATGTTTGTGTATTCCCGTGGTAAAAAAGACAACTTTTAAATCCGCATTTAAGGGTTTTCGCTGTCGCTCTCCGTTTGGTTAGGGTTTTTTAAGTGATGGTTAAGTGTTCGTAGATCGGGCGATGCAATATTATAAAAAAATTTCGTTTTCATTATCAATTATCTCAGAAAGGATTCGCTTCTGTTGGGACAACTAGTTTTTATATTTGGATAAAGCAATTTTCTCACTTAAGAAAAGATGGGCATAAATTTTTGCTGCTGAGATGCGTTTTTTTTTCCCAATTACAACATTCCAAAAAATACAATTTTTAACTTTTGACATCGGGGTTTAATATTACTATAAATTTTTAAAAAATGGGAAATTTTTTACACTCCTGTGCAGCAGTGCTAATAAAAGCTCTATTTTAATGGAAATGATAGAAAGACACTTTGTTTCCTTTGGCAAAAATACGGGCCCACTTTCTGATACCCCAAAAAAATCGTATAACAATGAAACAGTCAAAAAACCAAAGTTCTTCCCTATTTAATGCGGGTAAAAATTTTTTCCAAAAATAAAATTTCAAAATCCTTGAGACCGAAGATTATTCGAAAAAGGAACTAGTAAAATATTGTATTCTATATTAAAGTATACATGAATTGTCAGAGATGTCCAGTTTCTGTGCATTTAAATCTACACATTACTCAAACGTTTCTGGGACTTTGAAATTTGTTACAAATATATGATTTTGAAGAAGTTAGTTTCCTGGATTAGATCCATTCACTTGTCGTGAATTCTCTAATCATGTTGAAAGCTTCTCAGCAGGAACAGAGGGAACAAATGCAGCGTATTCAGAGACCCAGAAACATCAAGACAGACATTTTATGTGATTTGGAGAGACAATAGAAACAGTTCTAGAACGCATTACAATAATATAGTAGAAGAAAGAGAAAGTATGCAAACCACTGAAAATAAGTTCTCCATAAATTATGTATATGATGTTATTTCGTACTTTCCTATGATACTTTTGTCAGAAAGTAATGGATTTTGAATCAACACTTTTATTGCTGTTTTGTAAGTGCTCTATAAAGTCACTACAGAAAGAAAGGAAATTAGAAAGAGGAAATCAAAGAACAGGGAATGCAATGTAGGCTCTAATACTATTTTAGAACTGATAAGGAAGTATTGACAAAATTAATAATTTCTTACTGTGACGAAATGCTCTTCTCCCAAAAGCAATTATCTCACTAGCAAAAAATGCTCTTCTCCATAAAAGGTTCCTACAGAGAAAAATATTTTTCTTGGCAAAAGGACTGACATTATTGCAATGATAGCCTATGGTGAAAATCATTAAAACCCATTAATTTACTCCACTGTTCATATTAGTAAAATTATTTGTATTTAACAGAGATTTTTCAACAGAAAAGTCCCTGATATAAAAGTTCAGAAAAGAATTGTAATGTGCAGCAAAACAGAGATTTCAACAGAAAAGTCCCTGATATAAAAAAAGAGGTTAATGTTTGTTCATAAATGAATAATTCCTGTAAGACGTTGTGCAGTCAGAATCCACGTTTTGTGGGTACTTTTCTTCTGCCGTCCTGATTCCAAAAATTATTCTCACTATAACAGCGTACATTCTCACATTATTTGCACGATTTACCATTTTCCAAAATAAGGAGCTTCAGAAAATGTGCGAGGTCATTTTAAGCGAGGAAAAATTTAAAGAAAAATGTGGAGCGAATTTAAAACATTTTTGAGAGTACTTTACATAAAAGTTTAAAATCATTTTCAACATTTTCTTAAAACTAACTCAAAGTTTTAGTTATTAATTTTTTTCCTCAGATAGAGAAAAACACGATTTAAAAACGACACAGGACACATTTTCGTTTAAAATTTAATTTTAAATTGCAAGATTTCAAAAGTTTTCAGCGTTTCCTACAACTGCAATATTGAAGATTGTGATGTTTTCCCTCACAAAATCTATTCATGAGAACTTTTAAATAAGAGCACTGTACAATTTTTCGAAAATGTTTCTTAGTTTTAACGTACTTTTCCGTGTAATTTAGACAATATTAAACATTTTTCAAGAATGGCTGATAAATGTTTATTTTTCTCAAAGAGATAAAGTACTTTTGATGTTAAGCAAAATGGCTCAAACCCGTTATCAGTGAACTGCCTATCTTTTCGAAAATTGCAAAAATTACTAGCAAAACTAGAATATTGATGACAGAGATTTTTCCTGTAATGGTGTTTTTCCTGTCAGTTACAATTGTGATTTAATGATTTTCTTAACTTTTGTAGAAGTAAGAAATTAATACTGTTTCTACAAATTAATTACAGATTCAGGGCATTTTATGATTTGTTTTGAACTTGTTTCAAGTAATAGATGAAGTATTCGTATAACTGAAATTGCGACATTATAAAATTGTATAATGTTTGCAAATAATACGTGGAAGTACATGCTGTTTAGGATCACTAGTTTGGAGGTACATTTTATTTATTGTAATTTTTTTCTGGTACTTTATTCGTAAAGGAGGCTGTAAGAGTTATGTTTGTGTTCTAATTAAGGCACTTTGTTCCGTGCTATAAAAATATTGTGTGGTGTGCATACTATAAAATTAGCAACCCCAACACTTTTCTCTTCAGATCTCCCTTTCCTTTCAATCTTTTCAGAAAGGTAAATATTTGCTGCGGATGCTTTCACGCAAAAGTACTATGACATAGCCTGACGATGCATACATCGATTTTATTCACAGCACGACTGATGTTTAAATGTTTGAACAAACTGTCAACTGAAATCTTGAGAACTTGCGAATGGTGTGAGATGGGGTTAGAGAACGTGTCCAGCAGGACCTAGATTCCCAAAAGAAAGCATTCAATTGCCAGAGATTGATAATATTTCTTTTAAATATTTTGCTTTCAAAAACCTTTTCTTCTATTAATAGCCTTAAATTTGAATTAAACATCCGCAAACGCGGAGAAATTCTTAGATATTTCAATAGTTTACATTTTAAATAGCGACTAGACATAATTAAATATTGGCTACATTTATTAATTGCAAGTACTAAGAAATGGGATTAAGTGAAGTAATGTTGTAGCCATGTTGAGATTATTATGCACAGAACATGTAGAAGCAATTGGTGCTTGGCCGTAGTACTCATTCAAAGGGCATATATTTGGGTGATTACTCATCAACGGTATTGTCAACTGTGTAGTCTCTTCAAATCATATGTTTGTTTATTTAATCCAACAAATTCAAAAAATGAAAATGATCAAGCGCATCTGTTTCTCCTGTAGAATTTATGAAATATTTAATGAAAAAGCCAAAAAAGCGAGCGGCATCGATCATTGCAGCGAGCTCCGGGGAAACGAAATTGGAGCGGGCGCCCCCGCGGCGTGTTTCGAGGCGCGAATTCGTCACAGCGCGGGTGAACGCGCCTCCGCAGCGGCCCGCACGCCTCCTCCTCCTGCCCCGGCGGCTGCCTCGCCCCGTCGCCTGAGCGCCGCCGCCGTGAAACGCAGCGCCGGATGTAGTGGCGGGGGCCGTTCCAAGCGAGCGCGGTTTGGACTGCTCTCGCCCGTTTCCCTGCGCATAAACGCGGCGGGCGGGCGGGCGCGCGCGAACACGCGCCGCCGCCCCGCCCACGCACGCAGCCTCCGCCGGCACAGTGGCACGCGCCTCCTCTGCCACGCCCAACGCACGCGCTCCGAAAAAGGGGACGAAAGAATACCCATTTGTTTGGATGGGTAGTGATTCCAGGTGCGCAACAGCGTTGGTCATTAGTCCGTAAGTATGTACATGTTTCTTCTGGGAGATGGCGGTGATCTTCTCACGCTGAATGGCGGATCCGGCGCCGACCTGCCGTCGGCTAGCGGGTTTCCACTAACTAGGACCCTGCCTCCAGCGGGGCACCGCCCCAGTCGGGACAAGCTCTAAGCTCGACCGGTCTCCGGACTATTTGCAGTATATTTCATGTTAGTGTAAGCGTGTGTGAAGGGTAGAGAATAGGACAAGGAAGAGGAGGAAAGATCGCGCGCGTCCTTGGGCCCCGTTTGGTGGAGTACTGCTCCGGCATTCGCCTGGTCTAGATCGGAGAAACTACGGAAAACTACCGATCAGAGCAGCCTCCCACTAAATTCTCTCCAGACAGCGACTAAATTCGACCTAGCTTAAAAGCTAGTGGAGAAAATCCTGCCGCCCGTCAGGACTCGAACCTAGGACCTCCCGGTCAAGGTGCAGTGATCTCAGTTGATGCACTGAGCCACCGCTCCCGGTAATACCCGTTTGTAATGAACATGATTTTAAGTATTCTTCCAATTCAGCGTTTCTTTAAAGTTGAAGACTACTCAAATGTCATTAGTTGATTTTCTTCAAAAGGGATTACTTTTCATATCGTCATTTTCAGTGTTTATTCACAGAAACCAAAAATTTTAAGTGTATAAGCACTAAAAATGATATGAAAGAGTGTCATCCTTTTTCAGCAAGCTCTTTAATGTCTTTTCAACAAAAAAGATTCCGCATTCATTATTGATTTTACTTCACTATCTGAAACTGATCGCTGGTAAACACAGTAATGACCACATAATTACCGGGTTTGTATCAAATACCATTCAGTATCATACTTCTATTATCAATTTTTAAGCGATTGAAGATCACTTTCTGATCTCTAATTTAGTCCATCCCAATATTAAAAGTAATAATAATAATAATAATAATAATAATAATAATAATAATAATATAATAATAATAATAATAATAAAATGAGATGACGACTCACTTGAAAAAATCGGCTGAAACTCACAGATGATCAGTACAGACTCCAAAGTACACGGGAATATCAACAATATAGAGCTCCAATGACATTTAAAAACGCAAACTTCACTTTTGCTCATCAAAAGAAAAATTCGGATCATTTCACCAAACAAATAGTTGCATTTATGAAACAAAAAGCAAGGCGATGGCTGCAGACGCAATAAAATAGATCAGTGAAGTAAAAATAATGTTTAACTCCCGGAACCACACACAGGATTTACATTGTAACAAACAGAGTTTTAGATTCAAAATCAATAGCTGACATATTGACCAACAAATACTGCAATAAACCTGGACAACTTTGAACTGAAGAAGAAAAGAGACAGCAAAGGAATAAAGGAATTTGTGCATCAGAAAACAGAACAAAACATTTTACTACTTGGCATAGTTGCAATTGGATCTTCGCAAGAAAGAAGATAAAGAAGGACGTTTTTTTAGTTGATGCAGTGAAAATATTAATGAAATAAGATGCACACAAAAATTTTAAAATTTTTAAAACGAAAATTGACCGTTAATTCATTTCCATTACAAATTTCCCCTTAAACCAAAAAAGGTTTAAAACTCCACTAAAAAAGGGAAAAAAGGGTTTAATAGCGATATCTGGAAATTTTCTTTTCATTCCAGCTTTTTAATTTATGGGCCGTCCGCGCGGTTTATTAGATCCAACCCAAAACGGCGGGTGGGGTTCAGCCCCGGTTCCATTTTTTTAAAGAGGATCCGTAGCCCTAAAGGGGGCCCTAATAAAAGCCCAATGTTTTTCAAAATTTCCCCCCTTTTATTTTTTTGATCATTTGATTATTTCTTTAATTTGTTCTTCCATTTTTCTTTTTTGCAAGTCAATTGTTTTTTCATTATTAAGTTCAGGCGCGGATGGTTTAATATAAATGACGTTCTGAGACACCCCGCGAATTTGGGAAAGCGGACTAAGAAAATCTTTTGAACAGTAAAAGAGGCAAAAAAATGACTAATATCTAAATATATGAATGTAATCAATTTCAAAGTAACAATTTTATACATGGTATGTTTAAAGAGTTGTTTGTAGTCGGGAAATTTTAAAAAAATATCGACATAAAGCAAAAAACCCCAGGAAAAAAAGGATACTTTTAAATTCGGCTGTTAAAATCAATCAAAACAAAGGGAATGGAATCTGGTGGCATATGGTGGGGATTATTCTAATTAATTTTTTTCTATTTCCCAAAAATTTTTCTTAAGAAGATGGTTGTACAAAAAAATAACGGCAGACGGTAAAACACAAATAACAGGCCCCGTTGGATACCGTCCCCGTTTAAAAATTTAAAATTCTTCTTCTTCTTCTTCTTTTTCCTTCTTCTCTCCCCCTTTTTCTTCTTCTTCTTCTTCTTCTTCTCCTTCTTCTTTTTCTTCTTCTTCTTCTCCTTCTTTTTTTTTTGGGGCACTTCAGGGTTAGGATCTTCAACGTTTACCGGTGTCCCTTCCTTCTAACATTCCCATCTCTTTTTCCCCTTGAAATCTGAGTCACTGCAGTGCACGTAATCTGCTATGGGCCATTCCCCAGATGTTCATACCATTTTTTCCCATTTCTTTCCAGTTTCCCAGCAGTGATTCCCCCCCTTTTAAATTTTTATCTCTGTATTTTTTTTTTTACCCAAGATGAAACAAGATTTTCTTAAAATAACAAAAAGCTTCTCTAAAATAAAAAAAATTTTAAACCAATTTCTTTTATTTCTTTAATTTCTTAATTATTGTTATTAACTATTACAAGGGCACCCCCCGATCACTGGGGGAACCGGGTCCCCGTATATTCTGTGTGACGGAGGAAAGTGTTTGCCGCCCCGTCGCCCCTTTCAAAAGATTGATTGATTGCTAATCTTTTCCCCGGGCGCGTCAGCGGGTAAGGTCTTAACCCCGAAAATTAGTACATTTTTTTCCCATCTAGGCTTCTCCGGGTCGACTAGCGGGGTTTCCCTCAACCAGGTATCTCCCAATGGGGGGGTACTCCCCAGCCAGGAAAAGGTTCCCAAAGCCCCCCGCCCGGGTTCCCCGGCATGTGGGTGGTGTGGTGCATGTTGGTGAAAAGGGTGTGGGGGGTAGGAAGGGAAAAAGGAAAAATTTAAAGGAAAAGATCACGGGGGCGGCGGGGGGTCCGGGGCCCCGTTTTTTGGGAATTACTACTCCGGCGTTCGCTTGGGGGATCGGGGCCCACTTAAACCCCGACCAGAGAAACCCGGCCACTGGTTCTCCGCCTGGGCTGAATTGGGCCTCCCTGAAAAGCTAGTGTAAAAACCCTCCGCCGTCGGGACCAACCTAGGATTTTCGGTCAGGGCATCAAGCACATGATTGTTCCCCCGAGCCCCGCCGGGGCCTTTGGGCCCCCGGGCGGCGGGCGCGGGGCACGCGGCGGGGCTGCGCTCCGCCGACTCCCCGCTTTCCCCTGTTCTCTGGAACGCCGCGTGCAAACCGCTGCCCAACCCCTCGGCGCGCGAAACGTTTCCCCAATTTCCCGGGCGGTTTAAATTGAGATCTCTTTCCCATCAATCCGGTTTGGAATTGCCTAAAAATTTCCCCGGAAAAATTTTAAAAACCCAACCCCCTCATCACTCTGGGACGAACAATAAAAAATTAAATTTTTGGAGGGTAGCAATTTTATCCATCCTTTAACAGCTCATCTTTGAACAAAAAAAAACCTTCAAATTAAATTAAAAATTTTTTTTATTTTAATACTTTAGTCATACCCCTAAAAAATTTTTTTTACTTAGGAAAATTACATTTGTTTACAAAAAAGGGGAAAACATCATTTATCGACTTGGTATTAAAAGATTTTTGGGGTTTTTTATATAATTATCCGAAACGATTCAAAAACGTGCAAAAGAAAATTTAAACGTAATTCTACCCGTTAATTCATTTTAAATTTTTAAATGGCACCGAGTTTTTTATTGCCTCTAAAAAAGCCCCTTAATATAAAGTGCTGTTTTTTAAGATTGCAAAAAATGTATCTACAGACTAGTAAATTTGGGCGATTTTTAATTTTTTTTGGGAAAGAAAAAAAGATTAAAATTCTAATTGAAATCCCTTTTGGGAATGTTTTAATCAAATATATAAAAAAATATATCTTGTAAATTCCTTTCTTCTTTTTGTCAAAGGTTCAGTATGTTCCTTTCAAAATCATCAAAATCCCTCCCAAATCCCAAAATTACTAAAAGGTTGAATAATTTTTGGCTAGCGTCCTGTGCAGAACTCTCATGTTTAAAAAATTTTTTCCCGGTTTTCATTTTCCCTATTAAACAATTAACATATAATTTCCCAAAAACCTTCTTATCATTCAGCACTTTTTCTGTCTTCTTTAATTGATAACAATACAATACCCCAAATCAATAAAAAAATTTATTTAAGTTTTCAAGGAAAAAAATTTTGGTAATTCAAGGGAAGAAATTTTTCAAATGATTTTTCCCCAAACAGTTTCGGTTTCTACGGGCCCGAACAGGTGGGGTAGGGAAACGAAAGCTCAAAAACCAAATAAATATGAAAAAGGTTGAAAAATCTCTCCCAAAATTTTGATCGGGGAACCTTCTTTTTGGGGCCCTTTTGGGCCCCTTTAAATTTTTAAGGGTTTTAAAGGGTCCCAAAAAGCTTCTTTAGGGGTTATTTAACGCTGTAGATTAAAATGCGACCAGGGATTGGGTTTTTTAAAGAATTTTAGATGCCTTCTTTAAAACCTCCTTCATATTTTAAAACAGAAATTCAATTAGTAACGTCTCATGGAAATTTTCTTTTTTTTTAGAAACCCCCATTTTAAAGGCTCATGGTTATAAAAAAACTGGTTTTCCCCGGGGCAAAAAGTGTATATGACTACTGAAATTTAAAATACGAGACGATTATATGCTAAATATTCCCCTTTAATCAATTGGTTTCCCTATAAAATTTTTAAGGAGGGAAAAATGATTTCAAAACTTTGGGTTTTAAATAATTTATGAAAAAAAGTAAAACTAATTTGATGATGGTCCAAAAAAATTTTTAAATTTTTTATTAAATTAAATTTAAAAGTTCTTTCTGCGAAAAAATCTAAAAATTTTGGATTGAAAAAAAAAAATATCAAATAAACATGAAAAATATTAGAGATATTATTTTTTTAATTGGTTTTGTTTTTGGAAAATTAAACCTACAAAATTTGGTTTTCCCAAAAAAAGGGGGGAATTTAATAGGAAAAATGTCACGGTTCGGATACAAGCAATTTAAAAGTCTGCCCGAAGTTTTAAAACTCCGGGGGGGAATAAGACTCAGGTATCAATCATTTTGTTTCATTTTCCTTTTCGTTTTTGCATCGTTCCTCGTTTTTTTCATGGTTGAATATCTAAACCATTTCTCGACACGACTTTTTAAAGGTTACTGGTGTTTTTCCCGATGTGGTGGGGGATAGAAAACATTCGTTGCACTATAGGAAAACACCATAAAAAATGATTAAAAAATATATTTGCAGAAATTAATTAATAGTAAACAATTACCAGCGTCAGATCGTTCGTGAATCTTACGCTTCCGCCAGTTTTAACTAAAATTTGGCATTGTTAATCCTAAGTGTCGAGGAGTAAGTATCCTTAGTTCCAGATATTAGATTGAAACTTTTACTGACAAATCCAATAGCCGAGAACATTTATTCATTAATCACTATATGGGGTCTCGATTGGCTGTACATCCTCAGACACCTTTTGAGGAAATGCTGATATTTATATAATATTATGTTTATATAAATGTATGCGATATTTGTATAATATAGAATTATGTATTCTATGTATTTTAATGCAAATGTTAAGATGCAGTGAACAGGTCGTTAAAGGGTCTATTTGCTACATTCTTAATATTCATTAAATACACCTTATACTTTTACAAGTAGGATGTAGATTTACAAATAGTATGTATTACAACTAGGATGTATTACACCTAGGATGTATTACACGATACTAGTTATACCTACGATGTAAGGATGATTTGTATATACAATTTACGCCTCGGATAACTAAGTCTGGGTATTCCTAGCTTTCAGCTCTCGAATGAAAAAGTTTATGGCTTGCACAAAGTGAACTCTAAAGAATTGTGTAGAAGTCAAATAATATCTTATTATTAGTGAATAAAGAATAAAAATATAAATATATATTTATGTATCAAATATTTTGAATGATAGAAAACTCGTCATCAGACCGACGTCAAAAGAATTATGATGTTCAATGTTGTCCGTTTTTAAGAGAACGAATCCTTCGCATCAGACGATGACAAATTAGTGATGGCGTTAGAACCACAGCAGTGACGATCTGCGGTAATCGAACGGTCTCGTCTAGGAACTGACTTTGCGTAGCAAACCGGTGTTTTAAATGTCATTGGTTCGTACAAAAACAGTAATACAAACAACAAAGAACAAACTGTGCGATAAAACACATTAAAGAGACGTTAGAGTGCATTTAAAAGATCCAATAGGCCAAATGCGGATAACGCAGTAAGCTTCACGAAGCTCGTGACAAGGCTTTCAAATTACTGAGAAGAATTGAACTGTGTATTCACGCAGCGACAACTGCATATGCCAATCGGCTATTCAAAAGTGAAACAATGGTGTTTAAGGAAATAATTTATCACCTCTCAACCTACAAAGTAAAAACGTTTACCATTAGGTTTCTCTTACGAAGAAAACAACTAATAAGAAAGGATGTTGAACAATTATCCTCTAAGGTACGAAACCAGCAAGCGGGTGGCTCAGGACCAACTGATGTCACTGCAGTGCCTCTGACCGGAGGTCTACCGTTCGAGTTCCGACGGTGGCAGAATTTTCGACACTGGCTAGATAACTGGTCGAATACAGCCGCTGCTGGAGGAGAATTCTAATGGCCGGCTGCTCTGATCAGTAGTTTCCGTTATTTCTCCATCAACGCCAGGCAGATGTCGCAACCGTACCTAACATCCGGGCCAAGGACTGCGGGCGATCTTTCATTCCTGTTCCTTATCCTTTGCTCAACCCTTCCTTACACACACTTACACTCACATGCATTACACTACGCATGTACGGAGACCAGTCTAGAGCTCAGAGTTGCTCGGCTGGAGCGGCATCACGCTGGTGGGAGATACGAATACATTGTTGAGGAAAATCTCCAGTCGACAAATCTCACCATCCAGCGGGGATCGATCACCGCCACCTCCCGCAATAAAAATGCACTACACTTACGGGAATCATGACCTTAGTAGTTGGCGGTCCAGAAATGAGTGCCAGTCACTCAATCTGGTGGCAATTAGAGGATGTTGCGACACAAATACACAATTGAATAGTAGGAACGTTTATTTTATTCTTGTGATAGATGCTGATCCTCTTGTAATGATGCAAATCGTAGGACAAATATCATTTTCAGGAGCTACCTTATACCAACTTATATCCATGAATTCTATCCGGAACGGCTTCAGTACAATGAGTTTGATGTCTTTTCTACTTTTAATGCAATCTGCAATCCATCTAGGCATGACGGGTTGCAGGACTGTTCTCGGTTGGGGGGAGGTCCAGCCGATACTGGGCGGAGTGGTCCGGGACGGGACAGGGTGTAGACAAGAAGGGGACGAGGAGCTCAGAGCCAGGAGAATGGGCGAAGCATGGGTGGAGGATCGAGTGGGAGTGGGGGCAGGATTGTGGAGCGAATGAGGACGGATCGTGGAAGCAGGGCGGGCGAAACGCAGGAGATTAAAAAATCTATTTTACGCAGGTTACCATTCTTTCCTTTTCCGTTTAAGACGATTGACATGAAACAAATATCTGCTAAAGCCAGGTTGCGTTAGATGGTAAATAAAATGTATTACTTATGATATTCTGTAATTATATTTTCAAAGTTTATTTGTATTCAATTCTATCAGGTCACGAGTGTAAAATACAGCAAAATTTTAATTCACGTTTTAGACCGTATCTGTGTATAAAATCCGATAAATACTATTTCGTCTATCTGAAAAACTTTTGTTGTCGCAATAGGATCGTCTCTATATTATTTCAGAAGTATACATATCTTTTCGGCTCTCACGCACCAATATTTATAAGTAGTCTCTAAAGAAAGAGAATTCCTAAGAGACATGTCGATGTGCACTTTACTTTAAAAATACAAAGATTTGTTTAAAAAACGCATTTAAATAATCATGCCAAATGCAACCCACAACACTTGGTCAAGTTATATCGTTAAATAACTCCTAAACTAAGCATTCTAGCGTCTTAAAAACAAACTTTTTGAGGATAAATGCCTCAAAGAAACGTTGCTTACACCATAATCTATAGGATGAAATACTCTTAGACATTCAATTAAATTTTTGTGGGTTCGGTGCTTATCGATACTGCGTCTACCACCTATACAAGGAGGAATACAGAATGTATTGTGAATGTATTGTGTACACACACACACACACACACACACACATTCATTTTAGTTTTAAAGCTGACAAGAGTTGACAGCTTTAAAAAACGAACAGTAATTTTTGCAATTTCTGTGTGACTGTTCTGTACTTGCCTGTTTCTAAACTGAATTGCATTTTTATAAGAAAAACATACTTAAGAAGATAAAAATCACATGTTTTCTTTTGAAAGGTCAGTTAATCGCGTTCTGTCTACAGAATTTAGCTTCAATTATGAAAATAACATAATTAAAGTGATCAAAAACAGTGGATGATTCAAAAAGGAATTTGCAACGTTTTTTTCAGGTAACATTATTGAGTAAAACGTCTCCTTACTTTTCTTGAGTGTAAGGTAGTAATTAGAGCCATTAAATAACACCATTAATATACTTAAAAGAAAAAATATAATTTACCATTTCTGAAAACTTTTTAAATCACAAATGGGGAATAAAAAGA
>CAXIVR010000002.1:74510682-74738019 GCA_964035755.1 Teleogryllus oceanicus | reverse complement strand
GGATTGGTCGGTCCAGCGATGGTTGCCCAAGCTGTGGAAAAGCCAGATTTGGCCGCAAAAGGCATCGCCCATATCTGTGAGAGTGGGATACATGTATGTAAATTTTTTTGTAATGAGCTGTTGATACTGTCACCTGATGAATATGATTGCTACGTCCAGTGTTATAGTAAAGACTTGGCATTTTCTGAAAAATATTCCGCCCTTTAAAGCGCTTTTTTGGGACAAAACCACTGATTCGTAAATAAACAGACAAGGTAAAGAAATTCCTAGATTAATGAAGAGAGGCTTACATGAATCAATTGGGTGGATTTGCTTTTATTCTACAATTGTTTTTGTAATCTGAAAGTCTGGGAGCTATAAGATGTATTTCCCCAGAATATTATGCCATATCTCAGGCGGGAATGAACATTCGCGAAATATACACAACGAGCAGTATGAAGTCTGACTGAATTTGAAAGAATTCTGAACGCGTAGTATAATGAACTTAATTTTGTGTTCAATTCATTTAAATGGACGTTCCATTTAAGATTTGACTGAATTGAGAGACCTAAAAATTTTGTTGCCTTAACATCAGTCAATGGTACACTGTTCATTTTCAATGGAGCACAGAATTGTTTATTTGAAATGGAAAACTCCATTAAAACCGTTTTCTTTTCGTTTACTATTAATTTGTTATTTCGGAACCAATTTGAAACATCTGATATTGTACTATTTACGGGTTCTTTATTGAAAAAAATGTTCGTATCATCCGCAAAGAGAACCGTTCTTCCGTTTCGAATCGTCGAGAGCATATCGTTTACGTAAAGTAGGAACAGAATAGGGCCTAAAGTCGATCCTTGAGGAACTCCACGTGCAATGGGCAAAGAGTCGGAAAGGTGCGTACGTAATGTTCCATCATTCCAGTAAGGTATTTCCACTACTAAATACTACTACTTGAATACTAAATTAGAATGAATAACTTCGAAAATGAATGCAAAATTTGAAAATAATAATGTTAAATTAGAAGGATTTGGAAATGAATGCAAAATTAGAAGATAATCAGGAAATGAATAATCGGGCACAAGAATTTAAGAATTTTCGTAAGGAAATACGTGAGGAAATACGTGAAAATCCCAGTTACGGGCGGATACATCAACTGAATTTAGTAATATTTATTTAAAGATGGAATCTTTTAATTGCCAAGCCAATCGAATACAGAGAGAACAAAACGAATCTTTCAACAAAATTAATTCTGAAGTTATCATTTTAAAAGACAATGCTATAGCATTAGGACATTCTCAAGACCAACAATGCGAAAAATTGACGAACGTCGAATCACGCGTAGATCATCTAAACAGAATATCGCAGCAACATGGCGATAAAATATAAAATATAGAATTAAAAATGGTAGATTCGGATAACAAATTAGAACAGCAGACAAGATG
This sequence comes from Teleogryllus oceanicus, assembly GCA_964035755.1. Taxonomy (NCBI): domain Eukaryota; kingdom Metazoa; phylum Arthropoda; class Insecta; order Orthoptera; family Gryllidae; genus Teleogryllus; species Teleogryllus oceanicus. The sequence continues at coordinate 74,736,595 of CAXIVR010000002.1, read as the reverse complement.
GTTGAGAAATATTAAAATTTTGCAAGAATCTGAGTCCGGGAAACAACTATCAGGTGAGCGTGATTTATCTCTTACAAACACAAAGAGTATCCAGTTATCACGGAGATATTACATCGATTCAGGTACCTAATTTCCATAGGTTTTGTATTCCCTGGAATGGTTCTCCAAATGCTTCACAGCTTCCCGGAAAGTATTCAAGATGGCAAGGATAAATGAACTCAAGCTCATATTACATTCAATTGTCTTGAATATTTGGCATTATTTAATTTGATATGCTTTGCTATTTCAATTTTTCAAAGAATTGTAAAAATGTATGTAATGTACGAGGAGCGGGTCCATTTTAACAATACATTCTTTTTAATAATATGTTGATATCGAACTTCTTTAACATTGACGAGTGTCTTGTTCTCTGAAAACACATAGATTCGCGGACCCTGATTAACGAGACTCTAGCTTTATAAAGACTCGTTATAACTCTACTCTATATCGATCCAAACCTAAGTTATGAGATTCTTGCTCCCAGAAACACGACAGACCCATAGTGACGGGGCCTTGCCCCAGAAAACACGTTTATAAGGTTTAACTATTCTCTATATCGGTTGTGACATACCAATATGGGAACATGTTTTATTACAGAATATTTATCGTAAATGGGCGAAATGGTTAGGGCAAATAATAGGCAATAAGGCGCCTTAGTAACGACGTCGTGGTTGTTGTCAGGATAAACAAACATTCATCTGACTGGAGGGGACGGCGTGAGTAAGGAAATATAAGAGATTTGTGGATTGGTTGAAGAAGCGTCGACTGATTATTAAACCGAAGTTTGGGCATTTTGTCGAAATAAAAGAAAGGCGAGGCATTGTGGGTTTTAAAAGGGAGGATAAAATTCATTCGGTCGCATGTCGTGACGGTGAGCAGTTCGCTCGCAAATAGATTAATTTGTGCACTTGTAAAAATTTCGGGGGTCTGCAATACGTGTTCAGACTTTGAAATATTTTCGTGTGGTAGAGCAAGAATCGGACGTGAGGGACATATTCGGACTCTGAATATTTTCGTGGCAGAACCAGAAGTGACCTCGTGTTCTAAGATTTGGGGAACGTGTCGAGTTCTGAATATTTTGCTGTGCAAAAAAATTTTTTTTTCGGCGTGAACTCTAATCATTCTTGAACTTATAAATATATGCGGTTCACAAACGATACCGGACTTTGCATATTTTCTTCCTATAAACGGAAGATAGAACTGAGAGATTTGTTTTGCTGTAAAAGCACTGGATATTTATACGGTGAGAACGGGCATCAGACAATATAGTGGAGCTGGAACAAATATTTGAGTGGTGCGAAGCGGTGAATCGGCGGTTTTCGTTTTTAAAGAAGAGAAGTAGATTCGTGGTAATTGGACTTCGGGATTTCGGAGCCTCAAAAAAGAAGGGAAGGCGTTTCATCGAGGTGGCATCAATCAAGAGCACGCAGAGATCAGAATCGCCGTATAAGGTTCGAACCAGGTCATGACTAAGAAAGTTTCTCAATGTAAATTTTTTACATTTTAATTTGCTGCATTTGATAGGAAATAAACATTAAGTTTCTCTTGAAAGAAAAACAAATGATTTTCATTTGCCAATTCAAGCTAAGAAGTAGCTAGATCAAATAATCTCTGTTTTCAGATTCCTCGACATTCCGTATAGACGGCAGATCGGGTAATCGGCTATTAATAGATAATAGCCATTATTTCTAACGTGACCCATCGACCCAGCTAGCGGGTTTTATGAGAGTAATAATAGTTAAATATTATCGTAACTTTTTTCCTGGCGCCCATGTTATTAGAAATTTGGAAACGGGTTACGACGAATCGCCCAATAATTGTAGCAGTTAGGGATACGTTTCACGGTTCAAACCAAAGGTGAGGAGATTCTTGCTCCCTGAGAACAACCCAGACCCTAAGTGTCGAGAGTCTCGCTCCTAGAAAACATGATCGTCGGCTCGGGGAACCTCATTATCGAGACTCTAGTTTCATAAAGAGTCGGTTTAACTCTCGTCTATATTGATCCAAATGTTAAGTAATGAGATTCTTCTTCCCTGAAAAACTACCCCCTAGTGAAACACTAGTGATGGGAGTCTCACCCCTAAAAACAAACTTTTCCTCCCGTCCCATTAATTTAAATATTTGCTTTAACTCTACTCGATATCGATCCAAACCTTAGGTGTCGAAATTCTTGCTGTCTGAAAAACATCCAAACCCCAAGTGACAAAAGTCTTGCTCCTAGAAAACACGTTCATCGACCCGGGGACCCTCTTTAACGAGACTAGCTTCATAATGACTCGCTCTAACTCTACTCTATATCGATCAAACTTCAAGTGAAGAGATTCTTACTCCCGGAGAAACAATCCACTCCCAAATGACGAGTCTTATCTCCTAGAGAACACGATCATCGTCCCAAGATCCCTATGAAATAAATAATGAAGTGCGCACGAAAGTGCATAAGAAAAAAAAATAAAGTTCTTTGTTGTATTCTGTTACTGATTTAGTTATTTTCTTGCATCTTTGAATATGATATCGTTCACACTGTTCAACAAAAGAGCAATACGCAGTCTTATTTTACTTGTGATGATGTGAGGTTGCGCAGATTTTGTGATGGAACCGGGAGTCGCTAGTCTTGTGATCACGTGTCTCAATTCCTGATTTGTTTCCGTCCATTTTCTTTCCATCATGGCATCTGAGTTGAGTAGAATTCTGGCCATATTTCTCTTCTCTTCTTTATTCTTTCTTCTAGCACTTGTGTGCTTTGCATGGTGGATGGCAGTAGTAATTGGTATCTTAAGTCCTCAATGTAGAATGGTTCTCTGGTCAGTTTTATACTAATCTTGATTGTGAGGGTTTTTGGGAAAACACAAGACTCTCTTCTGCCTTGGTTTTCTATGGACCTCTATGTATCAACCATTGATAGTTTTCCCATATTAATTGTATTCCGTATTGTGACCGCCCGTTTTCTTAGATTCCGAAAACGTGTCACATACCGCCCCTAAGAAAGCGAGGGAAAAGAATATTTTGAACGTGCGCCAACGGGGATGGATATTTGGAATGATAATTAGAATTTAGAACAAGAGAGACCGCCACCTTATACAAGGGCAGCCCGGGAGGTCGGATGAAAGAAAAAGTTCTTTCTGAAGGTAGCACCCTGAACTGGGCGGACGTATGGAAAACGGACCCAGGAAGTGACATTGCAGCGGATTTCAGATTTGCAATTTTTTTGAGGAAACCCCTTTTCTAGAAGCCCAGAAGGGAATTATTCTATTATAAATTGATTTAAACATAATCTTAGAAAAAAGGGTAATAAGAAACGTTATGAATTTATAAGGGAAGAATTGGGGGTGGATTTTTGAATAGATGGCAGTAATTAATAGCTTGCATTATTCTTTCCAGTTTTTTTTTTTTTCTCTCACATGTTTTTTCGTATATTTAAATACTTTTGAAGTTGGTGCTCATATAAAAGGGGTGATCTCGGGATTCATTTTCACCTGAATATCCAGTTGGTCATTAACTGTAATCGAAAATAAAGTAAAATTCATATGAGAGTATTCAACATATAAAACTTGAACGAGAAGAAGAAGGGATTTCTGAGGAGCAACGGCGTTCTCAACCAGAGGCCACGACGCTTCAAGGCCGAAGCAGCTCGGTGGAAAGGTGTAGAAGGAAGCAAAGTGGACTGCTCTACGCGGCCGAGAACACAGTAAGGTCGTTCCAAATAAAATGTTTTGTAGGGATAGGAGTGATTCAGTTTAATAAGAAAGCTCATTCTGTATCTATCACGTAGAAAGAAAAGGAGGGTAACAGATTTACCACGCTTAAAAGATAAGAAAGTAAAAGTACATTTGTTTCCGACTTTAATGTGAGAAACAGAATCAATCTTTTCTTTCAAAAAGGATTTCAAGATCAAGTATTGTAATATAGTGATTAAGAGTTTGTTGTAAGAGTATAATTATAATAATAGTAATTCTCTGATTTTAGAGAGAGAAAGAGTTTCTTTGTTGTAAAAGTAATGTTAGAAAAGTATTAATTTTTGATTTTCAATGTGTGTTTTTTCAAATTTTGTAAAGTAATATTTTAACGATTTTTTGAATTTGAAAGTGTGTTTTTTAAAAACAATTGGGTTGTCGATGAAAGTAGGAAATTGTGTATTGTGTTATTAGTGTTTTTTTCAGTCAAAGTATTCTGTATTTGATTTTTTTGTGTGCCATTGTATGTATTTGTCATAGCAGCAAATATTTTTAGAATATATTCTGAATTTAGTGAAAGTGATTCTCCCCTTTAGTTGTTTGAAATTTTTTGCATCCAATCCATAAACGATCTTCACGACCCCTCTATTTTTTTATTTATTGTGTCCACACTGGGACGTCTATACTGAGCTAGTCGACCATCTGGTGAATTGTGTTCGCCACCCCACGACGTCTCAGGTCGGGTCTGGCCTTACGGCTTGACCGCACACGACTGTGGCTCGCATTGGGCGCCCAAACGGGCCTGATTATTGGATGCATTTAGACAAACTCGATTTTGGAATAACTGAGGACCAAAATTTGTGTAACTAAAATTACTATACAATTGAATCACAGTTCACTAAAATTTCTGACCGGGTTGCGGGTTCAAGGTGTTGAATAAAGTTTTTAATTTCAGGAGGTTTTTTTCGAAAAGGATATTTATTATATGAGAGTTTTATCAGTTTCAATTGTGTCTGGTATTTTTGGGAAATATTTTGTAGAGGTTATGGTGTCTGGGAAAAGAATTGATTGATTCTGGGCAGTTAATAGATTAAAAATGGCAGATAAGTATAACGTTGGGAATTTACCACGGGGAAAGGGAACCTAGGAATCAGATAGCGATAGGGAAACTGGGGACAAGCACCAGGTACGATGATCGGGGAGGAAACGACGAGTAGAACTAGGAGCGGCAGGAGAAACAGTGAGACGTCGCCGACAGAATCACAGCCAACGCCAACACGAGATCAGGATGAGGAAGAACGAAACCCGGAGGGCTAATTCAATGATGCAACGGTTAATAGGTCAATTTATGCAACAATTAGATGTGAGGTTAGTCATGCAGGAGGAAAAACAGGGGAAAACCATAAAAAAATTAGGGTTACTTGGAAACTAAATTAGAGGAGAATAACTCGGAATAAATACTTTGGAAACCAAATTAGAAGAAAATAACTCGGCAAAAATGCATTGAAACTAAACTAGAGGAGAACAAGGTTACTTTGGAAACCAAATTAGAAGAAAATAACTCGGCAATAAATGCATTGGAAACTAAACTAGAGGAGAACAAGGTTACTTTGGAAACCAAATTAGAGGAAAATAACTCGGCAATAAATGCTTTGGGAAACAAAATTCAGGAATTCGACACGAAATTAGAAGAAAATAATAGGAAGAAGAAAATTTAAACAGTTTACTGAATTAGCGAGCAGTGAAGGTCGAATTTAAGAGCGAGGTTCAACAAGAATTAGCACGGGAACACGAGAACTTAGAAAAAAAATTCACGGAGCTGGGATTTGGGAATTAGAAGAAAAGGTGGATCAAGTAAGAAAGAATTTGAAACTAGGATCGAAACACAATCGGATCTTATAACCGCCGTATCCGACAGGCAGATTGAGGTAGAACAAGGAGTAGAAAGTTCCAGAAATTAGTTCCCGAACAAGTTCAGGTTCAAGCTAATAAATTGATAGGGGAATAAAGGCTCTTTCTGAACAGGATGGCGTTCTACAACATCAAATTAATGCATATAAGAATGAAGTAGTAGAACTAAAAAATCAATTAGAAAATTTACCATCAAGTGGAGGAAGTGTTCAGCCCACGTATGTTTCATTGCCGTGTACTCCTAATTTCAGTGCAGTGGGAGATGAAAATCCATGTGTATTTATGAAAGAGGTAGATAATTCTTTTCTTTAAATTGTGTTCCGGACAGTAAGAAAACTCGAATCGTTTATGATGTTGCAGGGTAATGCACGAATCTGGGCAGATAGTTTGGGAGATTTTCCCCAAAACTATGGCCGAACTCAAAGAAAAATTTTATTCGAGATATTGAAATAACGAAACCAAATCAATTTTAAAGTTAACGTAATGTATGGTACGGGGAAGAAGGGTGGATGTCCATGCAGGAATATGCAACGGAGAAATTAGTTTGTTTCAAATTATGTACTCCGACGATACCGGATGAAAAATTGTCTGTTTATTAATACGTCATTTTCCTTCCTCGACGCAAAATTTGCTTAAGAATCTCACCAATGTCCACTGAAAATTAATAACGCAGTAGATTGTATGATGCCACTTTCGTGTATAATGAAAGGTTACAGAAAGAGGCAAATGCTAATGGTCCGGTAAATGGTCAAGATAGCAGGCAGCAAAACATAATGTAAGCAAACCAGAAACGAGAAACACAAACCGAAACATTACCAAGAAAAACAAACTTATGCTAGACAAGACAGGACCTCGTTTAGGATAGAAATAGAAAAATTTATTGATGGAGGAGTTTCCAACCCAGAAATACAGGACCAAGTACATCTCTGGGCATGAGTTGGAAAATTAGAAAGGTTTGTTTCTGACACGCCATCCGCGCAAACCAAATGAACTATCTAGTGAAGAAGAGGTGGCGATATTATCAATCGAATTAATCTCATTTGATGATAACTGTGCAGAGAAACGATAATCTCAATGCATATCAGAAAAAAAGTTAACTGAAGTATTACTTAGGAATCAAAAGGTGTTTTGCAAAAACAAGAATCCAGTAAAAGATTTTCAATTCGAAATAGAATTAACAGATAAAACACCATTACGGGGTTTCCAATATGTCATTCCCGAAAAACATAAAGGAAGAGGTGGATTTGCTCATTGCTACCATGGTCAAAGATGATATCATCATGAAGTCCAAAAACCCCTTATCTAAATCCGATAGTGCTCGTAGAAAAGAGTAATGGGAAGATAAGGTTGTGTTTAGATGCAAGGCGATTTAATCAAGTTACCTTACCGTACAGAGACAGACCGTTGCGTGTAGAGGATTTAACTAATCAATTATCCGGCATCAAGTGGTTGAGTTCAACCGACTTTTACTGATCATTGGCAAATAGCGATAGCACCTGAATGTAGACAATATACAGGATTTATTCACGGGAATTTTGCATGTCTTCAAAAGAATGCCATTTGGGCTTCCAAGAACAGTGCATCTGCTCTTTTACAATGTTTAGACAATATCATTGGCGGAGATGTCCAGCGATGTTTTTATCTATATTGATGACGTGTTTTTGTATTCTAAGACATTTGAAGAACACATAACTAAGCTAGATATTTTGTTGAAACGTCTGATTGAAAATAATTTACAACTGAATTTGGAGAAAAGTAATTTCTGCACTAAACAAGTTAAGTTCCTGGGTTATGATGTGACAGTTAACGGAGTCAAAATGAATATGGAAAAGATGCGAAGATAGATAAATTGCACCCTAAAAACACAAAACAACTTAAAAGTTTGTTAGGTTGCGTCAATAATTACGCCAGATTTATTCCTAATTTCGCCATGCACACTGCAATATTTCTTCCGTTGCTGCGAAAGCACACTAGATGAAAGTGAGAATACAATCGGAAAGTACAATTTTCACAGTTTGCGACCATTTAAAGAATGAAATAAGTGGCAAAATGATGAAACAAACAGATAAAGTAACCGACAAGAATCATGTAAAAGAAAAGAAAACAAGAGGGAAAGAAGGAGGAAAAGGAAGAAGGAAGATGAGGAAGAAAAGGAGTAAGAGCATAATTTTAGTGAAAAGATTTTAAGGTATGAAATCAAATTCCATAAAATCTTTTTTCGAAAGAAGGGGTTATGGACCGCCTGTTTTCTTAGATTCCGAAAACGTCACATACCGCCCTAAGAAAGCGAGGGAAAGAATATTTTGAACCCCCAACGCGGATGGATATTTGGAATGATAATTAGAATTTAGAACAAGAGAGACCGCCACCTTATAAAAAGGGCGAGACCGGAGGTCGGATGAAAGAAAAAGTTCTTTCTGAAGGTAGCAGCTGAACTGGGCGGGCGTATGGAAAAAAGGTACCAGGAAGTGACATTGCAGCGGATTTCAGATTTGCAACTTTTGAGGAAAACTCTTCTAAGACCAGAAGAGGTATTATTCTATTATAAATTGATTTAAACATAATCTTAGAAGAAAGGTAATAAGAAACGTTATGAATTTATAATGGAAGAATTAGGAGTGGAGTTTTTAATAGATGGCAGTAATTAATAGCTTGCATTCATTTCTCTTTCCCGTTTTTTTTTTTTTTTCACATGCTTTTCGTATATTTAAATACTTTAGTTGGTGCTCATATAAAGGTGATTCTGGATTCATTTTACTGAATATCCAGTTGGTCAAACTGTAATCGAAAATAAAGTAAAATTCATAGGAGTATTCAGCTATAAAACGAACGAGAAGAAGAAGGCGATTTCTGAGGAGCAACGGCGTTCTCAACCCGAGGCCACGACGCTTCGGGCCGAAGCAGCTCGGTGGAAAGGTAGAAGGAAGCAAAGTGGACTGCTCTACGCGGCCGAGAAACAGTAGGGTCGTTCCAAATAAAATGTTTTGTAGGGATAGGAGGATTCAGTTTAATAAGAAAGCTCATTCTGTATCTATACGTAGAAAGAAAAAGGAGGGGTAATAGATTTCACGCTTAAAGATAAGAAAAGTAAAAGCACATTTGTTTCCGACTTCTAATACGAGAACAGAATCAATCTTTTCTTTCAAAAGGATTTCAAGATCAAGTATTGTAATATAGTGATTAAGAGTTTGTTGTAAGAGTATAATTATAATAATAGTAATTCTCTGGATTTTAGAGGAGAAAGAGTTTCCTTTGTTGTAAAAAATAATGTTAAGGAAAAGTATTAATTTTGATTTTCAATGTGTGTTTCTTCAAATTTTGTAAAGTAATATTTTAACGATTCTTTCGAATTTTGAAAGTGTGTTTGTTAAACAATGGGTTGTCGATGAAAGTAGGAAATTGTGTATTGTGTTATTAGTGTTTTTTTCAGTCAAGATATTCTGTATTTGATTTTTTTTGTGTGCCATTGTATGTATTTGTCATAGCAGCAAATATTTTTAGAATATATTCTGAATTTAGTGAAAAGTGATCTCACCTGAGTTGTTTGTAAATTTTTCATCCAATCCATAAACGATCTTCAGACCCCTCCCCTATTTTTTTATTTATTGTGTCCACACTGGGACGTCTATACTGAGCTAGTCGACCATCTGGTGAATTGTGTTGCCACCCCCACGACGTCTCAGGTCGGTGCTGGCCTTACGGCTTGTACCGCACACGATGGCTCGCAGTATGTCGCGATTGGACTAATGACTCGCATGAAATATAAGATTGCTGATTCTAGTGACAGTTTGTGGATTTTTTACTGGCCCAATCGCCTTGCTGCTTTTTCTCTGCTTTATATCGATCCAATCGGTGCTTGCCCCCGGGGATATGTGAGAATTTTAAATGAGCCGCCTGTTGTCTGAAGTGTTATTCCTAAATATCGTAATTGAGCTATTTCGAGACGTTTGTTCTTGAATTATATTTTCACTTGCTGCCGTTTTTCCTCTCTTTCGAAAGTCATCTGCATTGGCTTGGTTTCATTGATTTGGGGGTAGTTTTCCGGGCCCCTTTCTAAATTACTATGGCTTGTTTAAGGCTTGTCAGGCTGGTTGAGCCAGCACCTGTCATCTGCATACATGTGTAATGATGTTTTTGATTGTGTTGTTATCCTTTTTTGGGGGTTTAATATGGCAGTCCAAGAACGCTAGTACAGAGACTTCACCACTACCTGAGAGAACACTACGATTGTTTTCTGGGAATGGACGGGGGTATGGAGGAAATTTGGAACGCGTTTAAGAGCATTCTAGATAATGCATTGCAAACGTTTGTGCCGGGCAAATACTTAAAACGTAACACAGATCCAGAATATTACAATGTGAAAATTGTAATTTAGAAAGAGAAAAACTAGAAAGGCTTTCAATAATAGACATCTTAGTGAAAATCATAAGATACATTTTCGTCAATTGTTCGAAAGAATTTGAGCAGGAAAAGAAAATTGCGCAGGGGACATTTTTAAAGCATATTCTCGACAGGGAGGGAACTAATTGGTCGGCGATTTTCAAATATGTTTGTAGAAGAAAATTAAATAAAGAAGAAATGCCTATCGTTAGAGATACCAAGAACACGTTACTAATGGATGATTGGGAAAAAGGAAACGCATTTAATGCCTACTTCAGTTCCGGTTTTAAAACAAAATCTCACCACACATATCGAGAGAGGCTGTACCAACCCAGATTAAGTAGATTGCGAAAACGAATTAAATCTACGAAAAATGGAAAGTCGCAGGGTCCTGATAACATTTCAAGTGACATAATAAAACTCGGTGGAGAGACAATACTACCGTATCTAACAAGATTCCAAAAATTCGAACAACATTATTCCAAGCGTGCCCGACGATTGGAAGCGTTCCGATTTTTAAGAGTAATGACAGAAGTTTTAGCCAATTATAGACCAGTAAGTCTCATGTCAATTGGTATGTAAGCTATTGGAACACTTGATACCTAGCTATATTCGACAATGGGGAAAAAAAGAATGGTTCTTTCAGGGACAGCATGGTTTTAGGTAAGGTTTCTCTTACGAGAGTCAGAGTATCATTGTTTCAGGATATAGCAGATGAAGTTGATGATAGTGAGGGGGTGGAAGCCGTAGATTTTGCGAAGGCATTTGATGTTGTCCCACACGATATACTGGTTCATAAATTAATGCAATCGGGTGTTGACACAAGAGTTGTGGCGTGGATTGATGAGCTTCTTCGAGATAAGAAACACAAAGTCCGAGTTGGACAACAATTTTCTACTCGAGTAAAGGTATCTTCAGGAATACCTGAAGGAAGCGTTATTGGACCTCTCCTGTTTCTCGCAATTGTGAATGACCTTTCCAGATAATTTATATTCAAAGGTACGGATATTTGCAGATGACTGATATTGACAGATCGAGTTATTCAATCAAAAGAAGACTAGGATATTTTGCAGGGTGATCTAGAGAGATTACATTTATGGGCAGAAAAAAATGCATCACAATAAATAGTTCGAAAAGCAAACCCATCACGTTTGGTAGGGGGCCGCAAGTATAGTGAAACTCAATATCATTTAGGCAACGAAAATATTCCAAGAGTCTTGTCTTGTAAGTACTTGGGAATAAATTTTGACAGCAAATTGACTTGGGAAAATCAGGTAAACTGTGTTGTAGGGAAAGCCTGTAGGTCCTTGCATTTTACTATGCGAATACTAAAAACGAGTACTGCGAAAGCGAGGGAATTAGTTTACTTATCTGTAGTTCATCCATTAATGGAATACGGGGTGATTTGTTGGGACCCTTACAGAAATTCACAAAAGGATTTTTGATGATATTTAAATGGAGAACTGAGAAGAGCATGTAGTTTATAAAGATCAATTGGAAGAATGTAGTATGGGATCTAGAAATCAGGAGGGTTAAGGCAAGACGCTGTGCCCTGTACAAAGTATGCCGGTTATCCAGCTTGGAAAGATATCTACATCCGACTCGGTAGACCCTCGTACTTTAGTAGAGGGGATCACAAGCACAAAATTAAGTTTATGTCACAGAAAACAGTTGGAAAATTTTCATTTACAAATAGAACAACGGACTGGAATAAGTTGCCTGCGACAGTCTTGGAACCCTTTTTTCCTAGGTGTCAAAGTTTTAAAAGTAAATTAATAAATATTTGTAACCTTTACTAATTTAGTAAATTAGGTTTATTATAACAAACATTTATTATTATATTATAAATGTAATTTTTGCTATTGTTATTAGTAGTGATAATTACTACTAAATATTTTGCTTTATATATTTATTTATTTTACGTCAAAAAACCGTTAAAACTGTGTATGATGTGCTATGGGGAGAAGTGAATTCTGTGCACGTTCTCAAAATTCTGTGATCCCTACACTAAGTCATATACTACTTGAATTTTGAATTATTTTATTAATTTTTAAACAAAACGTCCATGCAATAAAATTTGGGCTCGTATCCATGATTCGGCAAGGAATAATACATCCTGCCGCGACAGCATGGAAACAATAATTTGAATAACTATATTTCCCACTGATTCTAGAAGTCGTGCAAAGATAATGAAGTTACATTTATGTCAATTCCGTCAATATTGTAACGAATATTGCGTCATCCCCCGGCGCCACTCCGAGAGTGCCTGTGATCGCGAGTTACGTCATCTGCCCGGCGACACGAGCGCCAGTGAGCACAGGTTGCATCACCTGCCGGCGGATTACTCCAGAAAGTGCGCGATGTCCGGAGGGTTCTGGATTGTCTTGGCGAGTATAAATACGCGACGGCTGGCGACCGCGAGTCAGTCTTGAGTCCGCAGTGGAAGCTGAACTATGAAGTGTGTACATCGCGGTGAATAACAGTGCAGTGATTGTGCTCTGTGACGTGAACCGTGGTCAGTGCATCGTACTGTGGTCGGTGACGTGAACTGTGACCAGTGCATCGAACTGTGATCAGTGCAGTGAACCTGTGGCAGTGCTTAGGACTGTGATGTGCAGAGAAGGTGTAAATAAATAAATCAAAGTGTAGTGTAAAATAACTGAAGAAGTGTAAATAACTTGTGAAAGAAGTGTAGTGTAAATAAAGGAAGAGAGATAGTGTAAATAAATAATCAAGTGTTTTTCAGTGATTGTGTTAAGAAACAAAATAAACGTTTTTGTTAAAATGTATTGTTTTGAATTCATCACAAAGTACCGTTACAATTGGTGTGAGGTGTTTGGTAAAACAGTTACGTGTGGTGAATTAATATCGTAATGAAGTTGAATTTTACGGGATCTGAAAGTGGCAGAGTTGAAGACAGAGTTAGAAGAGAGGGAACAAGACACTTCCGGAACGAAAGCAATATTACAAAGAACGTCTTGCAAACGATAGAGGCAGCGAGCAAGGATCAGAGACTTTTCTCTTCGAAACAACGAGAACTTTTCGGACCTGTAGAATTTTAAAAGGAGAATTGATGAAGAAATTCAGAATTTTAGAAGGAAAGTTAATGAAAAATTCAGAATTTTAAAAGGAAAGTTAACAGAAAATTCCAGAATTTTGAAGAACTGGCTAGAAAACTCAAAGCTTTAGAAGAAAGTTGGTCGAAAATTCAAGATTTTGGAAGAAAAATTGATCGAGATTGGATTTTGGAAGAAAGATGGATGAGAAAATTTTGAAGAACAGAAGAAAAATGGAAAAGAAAATTGAGAAGATGGATGAAAATTTTGAAGAATGAGGAAAAATTACTAAATCTGTTAGAAAGAGAAGCTGAAGGTTTTACTTCCTCAACAGAAAATCTAATATAAACATCGTGCAGGAACCACTGGAAATGGCACAGTGGCAACCGTACAGGAACCACTGGGAAAGCACAAGTAAAACCGCCTGCAACTGATGGCGCTTCTTCCTTGGTCGAATTATTTTAAACAATTCCAAGGCTGCAACGGTAAATGGCTGGTGCGCAACAGATTGTGCTACGGCCTGATTTTGGCTTTTACGTGGTAACGCAAATCCATATTCTAGAACAATACCGACCGATGAACAATCAAACTTCAGGCAGAATTGTCAAGAGGCTCGAAATACGGTAGGAGCAAGCGCACCTAGAAGACATGTATTTTACCCAGCTAAGGAATCGTGTTCAGAAGCCTGGAGAGAGTCTTCAAGAACTGGAAGCTGATATTTCTCGCCTGCGCCTTGCGCCTTTCGGACCCTGATGCCTCAGAAAATTCCCTGCAACGCACAGCCGTCCGGTGCTTTATTGAAGCGCTACATGATGCAGAAACACAAGCATTAAGACTGGCAAGACCGAAAACCTTAGCTGACGCATTAAGTCAAGCACTAGACTTCCAGGTTGCAAGAGCATCGAAACGTGACGGACAGTACGGAATTGCAAACCGGCGTCGATACCTATGACGAAAAATATTTGGAGGCAATGGTGGAGAGGTTGATGAAAGCAATTCTGAGTAGCCAAAGAGCGACAACTTCGATGTTGAATTGAGGAGGTGGGGCACGTGAAGAAGTCGATGTGACCTTCACTGAAGCAACGAGGCAGCAGTCTGTTGGTAAACTATAGCAGCCAGCAGGAAACTAAAGCAGGTTGATGGAAGGGGCATCCATCGACCAACCAAACAAAATTACCTTACGAAATACACGCCAAGTCAATTCGACACCGTTCTGACAGCATTTTACGTAGATGCACTAGTAAATGGAAGACCATACGTCTCACTTTTGGATACTGGTGCAGCAAGGCATTATACGAACCGATTTTGCCAAATCATCTCATCTTATGCCGTCCAAATGGAAGCTTCGAACAGCCACTGGTGACTCGGCGAATGTTGTAGGAGAGATGGATGCCCTCCTTGCCATTGGAACTGTTGCTTTCAGTCATCGTCTGCTGGTCGCTGACATAGAAGAAAAAGCAATTTTAGGAATGGATGTTATGACGACATACGGGTGTCAGCTGGATTTACGACACGGTGTGCTGAGACTCAACGAAGTGGATATGGTTCTACATTCACGTAACAACATTGCCGTGAATGTGATTGCAACTGACAACGTAATCTTGACGGGCGTGAGATGTTGTCGAAGCGAGCCCTGAGGGCGACGTTCCAGCTGGAGAGATTGCTATCCTGGAACCCAGAAGTCACGACAAAAGACATTGGTCGCGGAGATTCTAGTAGCCAAAGAACTGGTCGATGAACGAAACCATACATGTGAATAATGAACATTAACCACTATCCTGTTAAGTTGAGAAAAGGAACAGTAATTGGTTATTGTTCTACGGTATCCTCGGTTTTGCAGAATGTGAACCGTACCGAACCACCACCTAAAGGAATTCCTGAACGACTGCAGAATCTGGTTACAGAGGCCTGTAAAGGCTTATCTCGGGAAGAGTGTCATAAGGCTGAAGACCTAATACGGCGATACCAGCATGTCTTTGAATGCAGTGATGGTGTAAAAGGAAAGACTGATATTGTTCGTCACAGAATAGACACCGGAAACGCCACACCGATTCGCCAAGCTGCTAGAAGATTACCTCTGTCTAGAAGAGAAGAAGCAGATGAGATTATTAAAGAGATGAAGAAGGATGGCGTAATCGAACCATCAAGAAGTCCGTGGGCGTCTCCCGTCGTATTGGTAAAGAAGAAAGACGGGTCAACTCGGTTCTGTCGATTTCCGACAGCTCAACAATGTAACGAAGAAGGATAGCTATCCATTGCCCCGTATTGACATGTTGGACACGCTCTCTGGGGCCAAGATCTTCTCGACACTTGACCTGAAAAGTGGATACTGGCAAGTAGAATTAGATCCCAGAGATCGAGAGAAGACTGCATTTACCATCGGATCAGGTTAGTGGCAGTTTACAGTAATGCCTTTCGGACTGTGTAATGCTCCTGCTACATTCGAAAGATTAATGGAAACTGCTTAGAGGTCTGTCGTGGGAGACATGTCTAGTCTACCTCAACGATATAATTGTTGGAAAATCTTTCGAAGACCACATCAATAACCTAGAACAGCTGTTCAAGAGATTGGAAGGAGCGAACTTGAAACGCAGCCCAAAGAAATGCCATTTATTTCGCAAGCAGGTAAATTACCTTGGACATGTAGTATCTGGCATGGGAGTAGAACCTGATCCGGAGAAGGTTACAGCCGTAAAGGAATGGCCAGTCCCAAAGGATAAACATGAATTGAGAAGTTTCCTGGGTCTATGTTGCTATTATCGTCGCTATGTTTTGGGAGTTGCCAACATCGCGAAACTACTGACTCAGCTGACCGAAGAAAAGCGTTTGTTTCAATAGGATCAAGATTGCCAACGCTTTCAAGAAAGCTTAAAAGCGCCATGTAGTGCCCTATGTTGGGCTATCCACTACCTCAAAGGGAATTATAGCCTTGATACTGACGCAAGTAACGTTGGTATTGGAGGGGTATTATCGCAGATACAAGATGGACGAGAGAGAGTAATCGGTTATTATAGTAAAGTGCTATCAAAGCCTGAACGCAACTATTGTGTAACCCGAAGAGAATTACTTGCTGTGGTGAAATCCGTTGAACACTTCTACAAATATCTCTACGGTAAAGAATTTCTTTTGAGAACGGATCATGCTGCTTTGAAATGGCTGCTGAACTTCAAGAATCCAGAAGGTCAAGTCGCCAGATGGATTGAAAGATTGGGGAAAAATTCACATTAGGATGGAACATCGAAGCGGAAGTAGTCACCAAGATATGATGCTCTCGCCAGAAGACCGTGCCCTGAAAACTGCAAGCATTGTTGTCATGCGGAAGAGAAGATGTGTCCCTACAAAGGTCCTGTCAGTAATGACCAATGGCAACCAGAGAACTTCAGAAGTCAGAAAGAAGGACTTTAAATTGAAACATGTTTGGAAATGGAAAATAGCAGGACGGAGACCAAGTTGGCAAGAAATAGCTCCTGTTCTTCAGCAGTAAAATCATATTGGGCGCAGTGGGATTCGATTACTGAAGAGGAAGGTGTTCTTAAACGAGTTCTGGAAAGTGAAGACGGCTCGCAGAAGAGGACGCAGATATTGTTACCGAGTAAGAGGGTCCTGAATGTTGAAGAATTACATGATGGAACTTTAGGGAGAACATCCTCAGAATTATGCAAAACCTTAGAAAGTGCGCGAACGATTTTACTGAGTTAATTGCAAGCAAGATGTAAAGATGTGGTGCACAAAGTGTCAGAGATTTGTGCTACCAGTAATGGGCCACATAAAAGAGAGAGCGAAGATGAGCAATGTGCAACGTTGGAGTCCTTTCAGACAATTGCCATCGACTTAACAGCTACATTTCAATGTCGATGATGAAATAAATAATGCATACTCGTGGCTATGGATTATTTCAGCAAAGTGGGTTAGGCTTATATCCCTACCTAGCCAAAGAGGCCACTGCTACCCGAAGTACTGGTTAAGGAATGGGTGAGCCGATTTGGTGTGCCACTGGAATTGCATTCAGATCAAGGACGGAACTTCAGATCTGCGGTGTTTCAAGGTGTGTGAACTTCTTGAATAAGAAAAACAGAACGACAGCCCTACGTACGCAGTCCAGATGGAATGATGGAACGCATGAACAGAACAATGGGAAAATATTTGAAGGAATCGTGTCAGATCACCAACGCGACTGGGACCAATGCATACATCTTTTTCTTCTAGCCTACCGCTCATCTGTTCATGAGACAACTGGGCAAACACCCGCTAATATCCTCTTCGGCCGGGAACTACGTCTACCATGTGATCTACAGTTTGGTTGTAAAACTAATGAAGAAACAGCCGGTGAAGACTTTGTAAATGACCTAAAACGGAAAATGGACGTAATTCATAACCAGGTGCGTGAAAAATTCAAACTGCAAGTGACGGGATGAAAGACCGGTATGACCTCAAGCTGAAGGAGGAGTTATCAACCTGGAATCATGTCTGGCTGTTTATTTAACGACGCCGCGGTTTGTGTCCAAAATTACGACAGTGGGAAGGACCGTACGAGGTAGTGAAGAGGATAAATGATGTTGTCTACCGAATTAAAAAATTGCCGAATGGAAAACCACGAGTCGTTCATTCAAATCGGCTGGCCCCTTACGCAGGAAGTAATGAAAATGATGATGAAGAAAAGACCGCACAAATTTGTGAGCTGAACATGCAAGAGTTCACATTTTCTGAGTTTATGTCTCATTATAGTGAAAAGCATAAGCGCATTTTGGTGTAACAATGGAGGTGCAGCAGGATCTGTTTGCGCTACCCCAGGAATGGCCATTGGCGCCAGGAATATGCATTGTGTCGCCAGGATTTAGGTGACCAGAGTGTTGCTGCTGTATTCAGAAAATCGAACTGTGGCTGGTGCTTAGGACTGTGCGAGTGTGCAAGAAGGAGTATAGAGTAAATAAATCCCAAGAGAATGTAGTGTAAAATAAGCGAAGAGAAGTGTAAATAACTGAAGAGAAGTGTAGTGTAAATAAAGGAAGAAAGTGTAGTGTAAATAAATATCAAGTGTTTTCAGTGATTGTGTTAGAGAAACAAAATAAACGTCTTTGTTAAAATAATACGAGACTTTAATTCACCACACAGAAACGTAACAATATTATTTCAAACGTAAATACAAGAACCCCCCATACGTAGGACCTATATGCACGATCTCTCCGACAAATCTTTGATTTATGCTGTCATATTTCGCTGATTTTTAGGTCATTAAAATCCGGGCCCTACTCATCAGTAAGGTGCCCATTCCGGGTCCGCTACTTTCTCCTCAGGAGAAACTTCGATTATGACCCTTGGCCGACAACATCTTTTTTTTCATGCTGCCTAGTGTTGGAATTTGGGGCACTGATGCGATTTATATAGTTGGTGTAAAAAGGGATCTGTTCACTTCACTAATGAACAACTCTGATTCGAGTTTTAGACGTCAAAAAATTAAGGGGAAAAGAAATTTATTGTAACTTGAGTGCTCTCTTCATTTACCAAACCCATCTTCTCATATGAGAGCTAGTTCTCAGCTTTTGGAACGAATGACCGGCATCTAGTGTGAAGATCTACATAAATATGACCTAAGAAAATTAAAAAAAGACGTTATACAAGTTTATTTTTTAAATTCCTTTTAATTTTTTACGTATAGCAAATGCAAAATGCACTCAAGAATAGATTGTGAGTACGGTACATGCGGCTTGCAGTCTTTGGAACTAACTAGAATTTTAAAAAAATTGCTTGTGTCTGTAAAACCAATCAAGTACAGTACAATAAAACCCATCAAACCAAACGACTTGCTTTACTACTGCACACTTCTTGTTTGAAATAATCCTTCTCTATCAAATAATCCTTTGTAGTATAATTTTTGAGTTTGTGACAATATCACCTGATACATTGTCATGGGAGGCACACTTTCAAGCCTTTTATTCTTGTGTCCTTAAAAATATGACCTTTTATTAAAACGGTCATTAAAATATGACAAATATATGCATTTATGGCAAAGTTTGACCAAAATATCACCTTCTACTAAAAGCGGTGTAAATAAGACTTTGTATGCCTAATAAAAATATGTTTTTCTTATCGACAATACCTGAATTTGTGTATTAAATGTTTTAAAATTCGCTCCAAGGTTCAGAAAAAATATATGACTAGTTATTAAAATCCGCGCCCTACTGATGAGCTTATGTCACCAAGTTTCATAGCAGAAACAAAATGTGTCAGCGTATTGCTGCGCGACTGTGCAATAGCGCCTGGTGGCAGAGAGCAATAGCTTGCTTCAGTTCCAATCTTGATGTCACTCGATATTCCGTGGGATGGCGTGACTTCACGTGGGCGACTGCCACAAGCCTGGCGATATCCGCCGTGTCGCACGAGAAAGCAATCGGTTTCATTAGTCGCTTGCGCCATCCTGCCACTGAAAGCATCTTATACGTTATTAGACGAGTAAACGGGCCTTCGGAGAGTGGTACTGTGTTCCAGCAGTGCAAGAGGCATTGAAGGGTGTCAAGACTGCATTACGATACTTAGTCGCAGGGGACAATACAGAATCAAGTACAGAGATAGCACGAACTCAACAATGAAAATAATTGTTTTAATAATAAACACGTAAGAAATAAATTAGAATTTTCGGATTAAATTGCTTTAAATACAGTATTTTTTTGCTGCATCTCTACATTCATAAATCAGTCGTTTTGGACAAATTCTATTTAATTTTGGCGTCATCCGGATATAGTGAACCAAAACTATTAGTCCCCAGAGTTCTGCAACCTGAGTCCACAGTATAGATAAAAATGCAATCAATTCATGTCAACTAATTAAAACTAAGTTAAAAAAGTCTATATTGAAACATTACTTACATAATTTTATGCGTAGTGTCCATGTCAGGTATATACACCTCCGCGCACGTGGTTCTGGCTTTGATTTTCAAGGGGGACACTTAAGTTCGACTCCAGCACATTGCAACAAGCACTATTGCTTCGACACGTTTCACACAAATAAAATTATTTTATTTCGTCAGTAATACTGTAGTCGTGAAAACGCCAAGAAAATTAAAGCTTTTGTAACTTCCAAAATATACAAGTTAACAGTAAATTCCAACTGTAAACAATTAAATTCAAAGTTAACATCGGACCTATCTTCAGAAGTTAATTTATATTTATTCTTACAAGAAGAAATTTATTCTTACTCGAAGAAAAAATTTGAAGCCATTTTTGAGAAATTGTTTAAAAATGTCCCAGGGGCATCATCGAAAGTATTCCAAAATTTAAAGAATCTTTTTCAAACTAGCAAAGCTTTGAGACAGGCCAGATCGACCAAATATTCATTTTCAATTAAATTTTAGGAACGTTTCGAAAACAAAAACACAAGTTTCAATTTTAGGGGGTCCCAAATTTTAGGGGGAATTTTTTTCCGTTGAAATCCCGAAATCGTTTTTCCGCAGCATTACATCACTTTCTCTATATTACGTATATTACTCAGTATATACGTACGTATACGAGAATTTAAAATAATGTTGGGGTGTGGAAAATAGCGAGCGTTATCTGACGAATCAACCGGGCCACAACGCTTGCTTGCCTGGCTCGCTCCTCGCTCCCTCCTCCTCCTGCCGCCTTCTGCTGTACCCGTTGCAGCCGCCCTAAGGGGACGGCGCGCCGACGCTCGCTAACAGTCCTGTCACTCAGAGAGTATTATATCAGAACTGACATGACGTTATTCTCAGCAACTTATTCAAATCTCAATTCTCATGAAAGGGGAAGCATCCATCTGGACCTCACTTTTGAGCCAATAATACGTCGAAGGTGCCAATGGAATGGCAGTAACAACACTGAAAATTACATTACAAAGCAATTTTTGAAAATAGCGGCAAATTATAACAATATATTATTTTTATGTAAAATAAATACGCTAGGCAATTTAGAAGCCAATAATTATTAGGATTAGGAATTCTGAGTCGGTGAAAGGAATTGTAGTCCAGGGAGTGCAAAATAAAGTTATTTCATAAACACAATATTTATTTCTAAATTATGTAATCATCGCGCTATAATCTCGTTTTAAATTTCATCTCAGTACGATTAGAGCAATTTGTTTTTAAAGGGCTTCGTAGCGTAAATCTATACTAAATACCATTTCAAACGCCGTTTACTGATTGAAATGGACCATTTGTTTAGAAATTATCGTTAATATGAAATCCCCTATGACAGGACTGCAATCTATTGAATTTTCATACAGATGTTTTTCGGTGCTTTTAGCCTTTGAAGTATTTCCTTAAATATAAATATTTTCACAGACGACGAAAATATTGTGTGGCGCAGCATGAAAAAATACAAAAACATGGGGTTAACAAATTGACGGTGTTCCAAGAAAATTAATTTTTGTCGGTATCTTAAAAACCTGACGTGGCAAAGCAAAGGTTTTCAGATTTGAAATCAATATAAAAATTCAACATTGAAAAAAGTAAACGCAATGCTGCAATAAACAAGCTACATACACTGTATGTACACAAATGAGATACATCAAGGAATGGATGTGCAAAATTAGGAGTGAACAGCATACATACATACATACATACATATGCTGCATACATATGAATGTTTTAGCCACCAAATTAGACGCCAACTTCGGCATATTATAGAAATACTTTACATGAGAATGTTGTTAAATGTTAATATATCTCCAATATGTATGTTTAATTTATTCCTTTGTTTTTATACTACTCAAAAATGTTATGTTTAGTGCCAACCGATTTATCCGATGCTTTGCTTGCTCGAATGCTTTTGAAAAGGCACATACTAAATGTCGCGAAGCGTTAAGCAATAAATAAATGTATATGTCTTATATGAATTACGTCTTAATTCCTGGTATCCTCGTAAGATAGGATCTATCTGGTCCAAAGCTACTTAAACCATCCCACCTATCAGCAACAGCAAGAACAACAACAACAACAATAATAATAATAATAATAATAATAATAATAATAATAAGACATTTTGCCAAACTTCTGACCTCTGATTATTATTAATAACAACTAACATCTAAAAAATATTTCAAGCAGAAGAGTACATCATTTCTGAAACTAGACGTTATTTTTGTGAAACTGAAAAGCAAAGCTTTCAGGAATTAAAACATTTAAGATTTTACTTGGAAAGCTTACTTTAGTTCTAAAGAGTTTTAGCAGAATTCTGTTTTGGCCAAATCCTTTTTTCCTTTTGACATGAAACGCAGGCCCGTTCCTTTCACTGAGAACTTTAACCAGGGCAACAGCTATCCGGCTCTTCAAATCTGGCTATCTTTGGGGAGAGGGTCTTGAAAGTGTATTTCCCCACAAAACTTCCCTGCACTTGAAACTGTCAACCCACTCCTACAAATTGCCACTGCATCTATCCATGCCTACTGAGGAATTATTATTAAAATTACAGTAGTAGTACAGCTTCAAAGGAACAGCATTTCACTGAATCTGTAACT
The DNA here is from genome assembly GCA_964035755.1 of Teleogryllus oceanicus. Classification (NCBI taxonomy): domain Eukaryota; kingdom Metazoa; phylum Arthropoda; class Insecta; order Orthoptera; family Gryllidae; genus Teleogryllus; species Teleogryllus oceanicus. The sequence goes on along the minus strand of CAXIVR010000002.1, from coordinate 74,714,070 downwards.
GCTCTAGGCAGATGATAAAATCCAGCTGACTCAGACTATCACTATTTAGACTGATTACAAAATAAAATATATTTGAAATTTATGAGCAAATATAAAGTTTCCCTTATATTTTTGTAATCAAAACAACTTCACTTTGGGAATCCTTTCACTCCAATGCCACTGCCAATGACTCGTCTCAAAATTGTAATATTATAATTTCAATATTTGCTATTGCTTGAAGAAGCACAATTTCTTTTTTGACTATGACAATTTTAAACTTTCCGATACTTCATTTTCGCATTAATTGTAAATTTTAATAATATATTCAAGGCATTTTCATTTATTATTTAATGTAAGATGATATTTTGATGACAAAATTTAGATTTTCCTTTTTCCTTCATGAGTTAAAGTAATTGCCAATACATGTATATAAAATTCTTAGGAAACTATGCTAACAAAATCTGAAAAACACTAAGTAATCCATACCATTCCATTGCAGGTTCTACTCCCTGGTTTCCAGTGACTGCCAAGGCACGCTCCCTGAGAACAATATCAATAAATGAATAACATTCAATTGCAATTGTAGTTGAAATAAAAAGGGAATTATTTCTCATTAAGATAATTTTGTTTATTTGAATGGACTTTAAAGCCACAATTTGTTGAAATTTCCAATTTAAAATTTCAATACACCATCATCAAGGGACACTAATCAATTTAAGAAATTTCTGGTTAGTTTTACTTGCTATTAAAATGAAACTGATGACTCTCTAGTGATCAATAACAATGATTGGTCTTCAAAACATCAGTCACAAACCAAGTACCCCTTATATCTTTATTTATTACTACTATCTTTAAAAAGGATTAGTTGTCACTCACTTGTGATGTCATTAATATTATTACAGAATGTTTATACAGGATGGTCATTCTTTTTCTAAAATAATTCCAACTTTCCTAGTCTTTTAGAGCATTTTTTTAATGTTTCACTGATAAGTTTGTAGAATATTTCACACTATTGAAAGAAAATATTAAAAAAAGTCTGAAATTAATTTGTCAGCTCTCTGATTTCACCGCGATTAAGTACAAATTAAAACAAACTCAACAAATAGAAATTAAGCAAAAAATAATGCTGTACTATTTTTTAGGAAAAATCTAGTTTTATAACCATCATTTTCCTGACTTCTAATGATTCTTCCACAAATTCCCGTATTTTGCCCTAACTTTTCCAGAGCAATAAACTTTCCTGATTTTTCCCATGTTTTCCAGAAAGTGGCCTCCTGTTAAATCAACATATTGTCACCCAACACAATATAAATACCCTTGAATTCATGCATTCAAACCTGTTACAATATATTATCAAATTGACAGCCACTTATTCTTCTGATTTCCTCCAATTCAACAGAAGATTAAGTTTCTGATAATGCTGACATTCTGTCTCCTAAAAAGTACCCAATTAACAAAATTTCATAGCCCTTTTCTTATGTTGGGCCTATTCAAAAATCTAGCCATTTTCTCATACATAAATTTTTCTCCTCCACAGGAGCCGTCCATAAATTACGTAGGTAATGCAAATTTGGAGTGTTTTGAATACCCCATCTCCCCTTGCAATGTGCGCTTCAACTCCCCTAAATAATTACGCAACGCTAGCAAAAACACCCCCTCTAGTAAATAAATTATAGCACAGTAAAAGAAATTGTATTCATTTTATTAATGTCGTACATTAAAATTTATGCTAATTAAACTCAGAATTAGTTGATGATGCTGACTGCACCAAACAAGTTTGGGGCAAGTTTTGAGTGAGGAAAGGACGCATAGGTGGGAAAATTTCTTATCACAAGATGTCCACATGCCATTGTGGATGGAGCCTGGGTGAGAGTCTACTGAGGCCAATTTGGTGGATTCAAGAATACACTACATATCAGTCTTGAATAACTCTTCACAATCTTACGATTCAAAAAAAAAAAAAAAAAAATGATGATAAATATTTCCATTTACTGTAATTTTCAGCATGTTGAAAAATGTACAAAAATAATATATACAATACGTAACTTTCTAAGCTCACAAAACCTTTCTACATCTCTGAAGTACACAAGTCCTCCAGAAATAATCAGGTTCCTTCCCAAACCTGCAGCATGTAAAGGGACATATACAATATGGAAAGGAAAGTCTCAATTATGGAAGGTGCCAAATTGAGTAGCAAAAAATAAAAGATTCAGCAAGGCAAATTCATTTCCAACAAAACAGAAATAAAGAGTGTGAAAAATCAAAAGATGTTCTCCCAACTTCCAACACCAAAAGCGATTAAGTCCTGTAACACAAGTCTTGTAAGCTGCTTTTCTTTCTTGTGGTATTTAAATCTATGATGATTTTCTAGATTTTACATTTATTTTCCAGAAAATATGTTAAAATAGGAGAGTAGTTGTATTTAAAAAGAGGCAACTGTTATATTTTCTTACAACAAATTAAACAGATACATTGCTTTGTTATCTTTTCAATTTTGCTGTAACTGTTCTTAGGTCTATCACAATGATGTATAAGGACACACAGACACACACAGATAGAGAGAGAGAGAGACAGAGAGGGACAGAGAGACAGAGGGAGAGACAGAGAGAGACAGAGAGAGAGGGAGCAGAGAGAGACAGACAGAGAGAGACAGAGAGAGAGACAGAGAGAGAGACAGAGAGAGAGACAGAGAGAGAGAACAGAGAGAGAGAGAGAGAGAGAGAGAGAGAGAGAGAGAGAGAGAGAGAGAGAGATTATTAGTGATGAGAATGCCCCAAAAAGTATTTAATACATTCGAATTCACTTTGATGAACTGATGTAGACTCAGCAATCATTTATAGTTTTGCTTGCATCACTGGAGTATTCTCATCAGGAATAATATAAATTTGGCTGTGTCATTTCAGAACTATTTTTTTAATTTAATTATATATATATATATATATAGACACACACACACACACACACACAAATAGAATCCAAAACAAGATCCGACGTAGCAACTGCATGACGAATACTGAAACTGCATTGCGTAAGCGATCCAAGAACTACCAAATAAATATTTGCATTAAAGCCACAGAACTGGTAAAGGAAGAACCATGAAAATCTAATTCTATCGGAATAAACTAAAGCATTTAATTATATTCAATTATACACTAACTAAAACAAAGTAGATACTTATATTTATACTTATTATATATCATATAAAATCATATAGATTCAAGTTTTCATTAGTAAATTTAAAATATATTCATGAATAGCCTATCCATGCATGGATGCTCTAGTATCCCTACCCACTCACTTTTTACCATACAAGTTGAAACTCCTGGACAACAGATTGTAGCAGTGTTGCTGAGAACTGATAAAATATATCCCTACCTTTTAATGAATGTTATGTTGAGAAATGAGCTAAGAATTTGAGAGAAAAAATTCACAGATACACTGTACCACAAATCCAAATTTGAAAACTTTGGAGTTAAATGAGTTTATTCCTTGTAAATCATGCTACATTTCACAAATATCACTATATATGTCTGAATTTTATAAACATTCAATAATTCACAATATTTGATTTATTTCAGTTTGATGACTATGAATGCAATAAAGTGTGTAATTTGTGCAATTTATTTTACTTGGCTGACTATGAATGTAATAAAGTGTGATGTTAATTTACTCTATATTTTATAAATATCTAAATATTTCTTTCACATATGAATATAAATTACACTTCAAAAGATTCTCATGAGGTTTTAAAATAAATCATTCAAAACAATAATGAAACACCATACACTAACCACCATGAGAACAAACAGATAAACAAGCGCTTATTTCCACAATTATAAAAATATGTTCAATTTAGTGAATTTTCACCAAATTACTTTCAAATTCTCCCCTGCACATGTATTCTAGTAGTTTTGTAATACCATTGCTGAAAATTATATCATAAGCCCATCACTCAATCAATTCCAATACACTATGACTTACATCACTTATGTTACCAACAACGTTTTAAAGAAACGCTCATATGCAAACAACCAAAGAATCAATGTAATGACAATGGTATTAAAGATATCATTAAAAATAACAGTATTTTCTGTTAAAACCAAATTACCCTTTATTTTATGCAAAATAAGATGTACACTAATTAACATAAAGTGTGTAATAAAGAAACGAACATAAGAGAAACACATCACTATTCACATCAACAAAGTCGATATTTAACAACACATGAAATAATAATGCCAAACAAATCAAAATGACAGCTCATCCAAAACGCAAACCTGTGTAATGACTTGTCATCTAGGTGACAAACGTCGAACACGCCAGTGAACTTAATAATCCTGTAACTTTCAATGCTGTCAACAAATGAAAATAAGATGCATTGACAACCAATGAATAAATTTTTAAAATAATAGAAAGAAGAAAATATTTTTATATTAATAAACATCGTTAGCTCAGCACTGCATGAGCAGTAACCTTAATAATTTTCTTATCCCATAAAAATATATTGCATAATCTAGCGTTATAGTAATACATACGCTCGCTTTCTTTCAAATCCCATATCCATAAGTGTCTTTAATTCTGGAACGACATTGTTTTATAAGTATTAAAATGCAGCAAATTTTGTATTCAAGTCCACGGTTACGACAATTTGCATTACCAGCGAAGGAACAAACGAATCTCAAACGATGTTTCATTTATTCTTTGTCTTCAAAGAAAGGCTGTGTATACTCCGGAAAGCGTATCGGCGAGTCGATACTTGTCAAGAACTTCGTAGTATCACAGTTTAGAGATGTGACATGACATCTCAGATGTCCACAATTACGTCCACAACGTTTGGCGCGAAAGTGTTGAATGGCAACCTCTGTTGTGCACGGAATTCCTAGAGAATGCGGTTGCCGAGGTTTGTGTTTCATATCACGTTTGTTATTTACAATGATACTTGTTTTCTTTCTGTTTGTTTAGGTTCTAAATTTAATATCAGAAGCACTATTCTATCAGACATACATCGTCACTATCTTTTCATTTTGAAAGTAGTTCGAAATAAGTAATATCATGATCTTAGCGATGATACTAAGGTATTAATTTGTAATAAAGTGTATGAATCGTTTGGATGCACGGTGCCCCTTTCATCGTATATAAAAGAAGTGACAACGAATTTCCAGATTATTTGTACTATTCGAGTAGAAATGAATCGTTCATATATTTTTTTTAACACTGCTTTTTAAATATTTATTTTAGAAAATTGTATTAATTATTATCACTGTGAGAAATACATTAAACTTGAATAACTGTTCAGAAAATGTCCAGAATGTTCATAATCACAGTCTAAAACTTCATAATTTTCACAAGTGGAGGAATTCTCAACACTAAGTTAACCAGATGATATAATTGAACAATTAATTCTTCAATGTATTAATTATAATAACCATATGGTTATTCAAAAATATAAGTAGATATTACACTTTTTATCATATTGTAAAGAAATGTTTGCAGTTTCTGGTTCTGATTCCAAGTTCTGATGATTTAATTTCAATATTCAGGTACACGGTTTAAAATATTGTTATTCCTAATGATTTAATATTAACATTTTTATCAAACTTTGTATAGTAAATATCTTTTGATAGCCAAGATTTGTGAACGTGTGACATTTCTTGCTATACAATTTGGACATACCGGGAGATGTGGCTCAATGCATGAACAGAATAGCGACCGGGAGGTCCTGAGTTTGAGTTCTCCAGTGGTAGAATTTTCGACACTAGGTTGTCAGATCAGATTTGATCGCTGTTTGGGGAGAATTCTAGAGGTTGGCTGCTTGCTCCGGATCGGTAGTTTTCAATTGTTTCAACACCAGCCGGAATGTCGGAGCAGTATCCTAGCTCAAGAGCGGCCACCCGGACCCGCGCGATCTTTCGCTTGTCTATCATACACCCCTTACACTAACATGCAAACACTACCACACATGCCGCGGGGCCGGTCGACCTTAGAGCGTGTCACGACTTCAGAATTGATCCTCACTGGTGGGAGATACCTGGTTGATGGGGAAACCCTACTAGCCTACGGTAGGTCGGCGGCGGATCCCGCTATTCAGCGGGAAGATCACCGCCACCTACCACGAAAAACATGCACTACAGTTACAGGAATAATGACCTCTGTAGTTGACGCGCCAGGAATAACTAACAGCCAGTAATTGAGTCATGACTTGATAGACAGTGGCAGAAGCCAATCAGTTGATTTGGTGAACTATCACAATATATTTTTTATTGTACCTAATATTTTTTACACAAATAGTCTTAGCTTTTACTGAAATGAAGGTCACAACATTTTAGTGGCTCTTATATGATGTATGTTTGTTCAACATGTTCAGGGAATGCATGTAATTGACAACTTACTAAAGATCTATGATATTTTTAATTGATTGTTTAAATTATTGCAAAACTGTGGTAAATCTTTATACGTTTACAGGCGAATCATCAAAAAATGAGAGGAAAATGTTTAGATTTTAGACGTGTGGTTTGCGAATTACCAAGATAATGGTAGTACCTGTAAGTCGATAATAAGGTGACCAGATCTAAAAAACAATTAAAAGGGCATTGTGGCAATATTCTTGACTAAAAAAAACTGGATTCTGTACCATAAGTCGTACAGAAACAGAAGATTCCAGTTACTGGTATTATAAGTTTTCCTTTCAAATAATGCAGGACAGAGGGTTTCAAAAAGTGTCTATCTCGGCCAATATGGGATGTCTGGTCTACATTGACTTAAAATATCATTAACATTTCTCCTTCAATGCAGAAATCCACTTTTCTCCCTTTGGACAATACCACACATCTTCAAGGTGTCTGTCTATCCATTTTTACCATCAAATGTCCCCGGACATTTATACTCACTACCGAATGCTTCAATCTGTACCCCACTTTTAGCACTGTCCATTCCTCTAGGTGTTCCGAATTCATCATAAGAAACATACCAGTCACGACGGCTAGTAACATGATGTGTAGCACCACTGTTTATGCACCACTCATCACAGTTAAATTTATTCACATGGTGGGGTACATCCTTCGATCAGCATCGCGGAGTCTTGAACTTATAACGATTGCTTCGATACATATATGCCAACCGCAACGCCACCATCAGCTGCGAAAGAAGCCCACGAACAGAGAGGTAGGGTACGCGGTGGAACGATGGCTGATAAACGTGCCATCTGCCCTGGCTTTTCCGAACTATTACCACCGAACTTGTGAATAATGTTTTCGGGAGGTCACGAGAGAATATTCACCCCTCCAAGAATTTCCCCAGGCGAGTACCATAGGTATCGCGGCGCACCTCGGGGGAACCCTCTTTGATTGCAGCAGCGACGGTGACGACTGAACTCTCTATGACTGCAGCAGCGACGGCGACTAGACTGAGCGTCTTTGATTGCAGCAGCGACGACGACTATTGCTCGACCACTCTCAAAAAAACCTTCCACTGCGCATGCCCGAACGTGGCCTCTCCCTCCAAAGCTCCTAATATTTCCCCGCCTGCCTGCGCTCTTTGTCACAACATAGCTCCCTCTGTCTTTTTCTCGTGGGTCGCGCGGTAATTCAACACTGCGAGTTTGGTGATAACAAACTGATGAGTGAGGAGGATCACGCGAAGGCAGATTTCGTATTTCTACAGTGGGGGTTATTCAAACGATCAACAGAAAATAAGGCGGGTCTTGAAGGTTTCAGTCTCAGTCCCTGTTTGACCATGGCTAGTGAATAGTGACAGTGTTGCTTTTACACAGTAGCTGCTGTTATTCACAAAACCCAATTATTACAATGTTCAAAGAATATCACTGAAAATCGATAAGTCGTTGATCAAATAATCATTGAACACGGCCACATTCCTCTCCTTCTTCCACCGTACCATCCAGATCTAAATCAATAGAACTTGTTTGGGGATTTATAAATGGGCGCGAGGCAGCAGAAACAATTGGCGCATCCTTAAAAGAAAGAGAAACGTTTTGCAGAGAAGCGTTTGCACAATACAGTGCTGAACAATGGAAATCCTGCGAGCAAGTGTAGGAATAGAGGTGACAATAATTCACAATGTGATGGACCAACTAACGATGTATTCATTTCTTTGGACACTCCAGTGATGACGAGTGGCGGTCAGCGCGATCGCTGCGTCTTGCAGTCGCCTCTCCTTGTCGCCTACGCGCTTCCTTATCGCCGAAGGGAAATCTCAGATGCCGCAGGGTGAGGCAGCCTCCGAGACTTTACCAAAGGTACGTCGCCATGATGGATTTTTGCGGGTGATTGGCGCTAGACTGAGCTCTCTTCGATTGCAGCAGCGACGGTGACAGACTGAGTTCTGAGCATTGTAACTTGATAGTGTGATACTGAAGGGAATGACACAGACTGACCTGTTTCTGTTTGATATTTACAATTAATGTACAAATTTATTATACAAAATTAACGCCAGCAACCTTTCGAATTTCCTTGGCCGCGAAACCCGCGACGGTCGAGGGCCCTGGCCAGATTTTTCTTAAAGAAAGCTGGAAAAAGCAACGCGGTGCCGAAGCTGTCAGACATAGAGTCCCACGTAACTACAGGATTACATGGCCTGTCGCCAAACCGATCTTCGACCTGAAGATCACGTGCAAAGGCTAGCACTGGAGATACCCTCGTCTTTCGACCTCTGCGTATCCCCGAGGCGCATGTCGGCGCAACTTTAAGTATCCGTCGGCTCGCCCCACTCCTACAAGCGGCGGGCGTCGTTCCGGCTCGCTGCCCCCAGGGCGCAGCCGACTTCACCAGAAGTCGCATTCGCGCGCGTCCTTTCTCCCAGTTATTTTCGTACCGGTATTTTCCGGCCGGCGTGCGCCATATGCCTTCCCACCCCATCCCACCTCCGGCGGGCAGGTTTCCCAAGCGGCCCGCTGCAGCGTATGCCGTATGCCGCGACGCCACAATAGCATAAAGTTTATTTTAACTTGGTAGTTAAAAGTTAGCTTGTGAAGCGTATCTGCGAAAGGAAGAGTAATTAAAAATTAGATGCACAAGCATTCTTCGCATTCACAATATTTGAGGAGTTAATTGAAGTGACTGTTTGACGCCGAAATAATTTCAAATTTGTAAAAATCGCGCAGAAGGACATTAACTAAATCCAGCATCTCATATTGCACGCTGAAACCACACATGCTCAAAGTGTGTGGTAGGCCCAGGCCGAGCATTTAAAGCATACCTTCAACAACATTAATTATTCGAGGCTGGGCTGAACGTACTTGTACGAGGCGCGGTAGAAGGACGACCACAGAGCGAAGCGTGAGTGAGAAAGATTTGGATAGGGCGAGAATCGTACGAGTCGGAGAACGGGAAAAAGGTGTCGAAATTGTAAGCGTAGCGGAGTCAGAGTTCGAGAGAAACTGGAATCGTCATTGGGACAGCAAGCGGAGACGAGTAGCAACGCGGGGCGAGCGGCAGAAAATCCCAAGGTTACCTACAGGCGAGCGATGCGGGCTGTTGAGGAGGTAAAAGAACTGGCAACTTTATGTGGCGATCAGTTGGGAAAGATAGCCGTAAATACACGACGAATTCATGTTAAAAAGTGGGCGAAAAGTCCAAGAATAGGTGGGAGAAGTATTCCGAACGATGTGATGGCAGTTTCAAGTTCATTTACTGCGTGTCATTAAATTCATTCCAAAGAGGCCATGCAGCATGCAATTTTACGTAAATGGTCATGATTTTCACATAATTTGTACAGTTGGTGTTATCTGGAAAAGTCACGATTTATTGTAGTGTGTTAAAAAGTAATTGCTTTTGTTATATGTAAAAGGATCAGATTTAAGTAACGTGTATATTACGTTTTAGTGTTTTCTTTTTCTCTTTAAGTTCAGTGTTATAGTGAGTGCAGAAGCCAGGTTAGCACCTGTGAACCAGGATTCCTTAAAACAAGTGTAAATTCATTTCAAAAGCCGTGCAGAAAAACCAGAAAGTTAAAGTAAAATAATTTGGTAGATGAATATTCAGAAGAGAATGAGCAAATTGTAAATTGTAATTGGTGAAAGTGTGTTCCAGGCATTCGGTGACGCCATTTTTGTTTGGCCTTGTTTTCAGTGACCATCTACTTAAAGTGCATTATCCTGTTATAAAATTGCGTCACTGTAATTTCATTCATTGAATAAATGTTCATTTTGGAAGGAATAGGTGGGTGTGTTAGAATATATATATCCTTTTTAAAATGAGCTTCAACTGTTTTTGCAGCCTCTGAAAATCATGGCCAAAATTACAAGAATAACACCTCTTTCAACCTTGAACCTTCTGCTGCTCCTTCATTATTCTTTGATGTACATAACCTCGTGTTTGACATCATCGCGATGGCAACCTATCTCTTTAACCTCGTCTCTTCCTGCTATTCGAAATTCATAGTTCATCTACAGGCATACATTGTAGTTTTGCCCAAGTCTCCTCTTCTGCAGGTAAACCATGCCATGTCACATAAATATAATCCAAATTATTTCGGAAGTATTTGCTGCAGTCAGGCACATGTCGACTCGTGGTGGCTGCTCCGAAAGGCTCTAGGGCGGCGCCCTCCCCAGAAAAACCAACTTCGGGAAAAGTTGCAGAAGTTATTGAATAAATTGAAACTTGCAATAAATCGACTCGTTTAATTTGTGCATACCGCAATGCAATTTTTGAGGACGAATTTAGTTTTAAGTGCCCGATTATGCGAAAGATAAATGTTTTTGGAATGGGTAGCATCGTGGACTATCGGGAGTCCGTCCGTAGCTGGTGCATGCGAGGCAATGGAAGCTTGAGGAAGAGTGGGGGTACTGGTAGTTGGGTGGGGCAGCGTGCTCCTATTAGGGTTTTGTTCAGGAGGTCTGCGGCTATTAACTTAGCTAATGCTTGACGTGCCACCCTCAGGCTGATGACGTCGGCGTATTCCTGAGGCAGTGCGTCGCGGAGATCTGTGGTTGATTTCGTAAGTTGTAAAGGTTGAAGGGAAGGTAGAGGGCAGCTGACTCAAAACGTCATACCTCTCACCGTCTCCTTCCCCTTTAGACGATAGACCAGGTGAGGGGGACACGGAGTCGAGCTTCGAGATGGCGGCTCTTACCCCAGCAATCATAGCCGACGCTCCTGCGATGGCAGCAGCAACAGAGGCAGAATGCGAGCGCGTCATCATCAGAGGGCTCTTGACGTATCGTATGCACTTCACTGACTTCGGCTACCTCGCGTGTACCTCTGCTTCCCTCTGGCTCCGCCGGGCCCATTTATAACTGCGCCTCGCTTGCATTCGGCAGCGCTTTTAGAGGTCGCTGCCGGAATGTTTGCGTCGTTGCATGCCGCTCGCCTTGGGAGTCGCCCCGGCACGGTGTGATGTTGAAATGGCGGCTCGCCACACGAAGATTACCGACCCTTTCATCGGATTTGATTATTTACAGTTTTTGTTTGCTGGAAATATTTTTAAAATCTATAATTTTCGCATATACAACTGTATAATCCGTTTTTCAACGTAAAAGTTGTGCTAGACAAAGTTAAAATCGAAACGTGCTAATCAGTTGTACCCTATAATGCCATAGTTTTATTCGTGCAAGAAATAATTTGAAGAGGTAAAATAAGGTATGTTACCACATACATACATTGCCGCCTCTCAGACGTACATGCCGCCTCTCCTAATTCGCGACCCACCAGCCGCCACTGAACATTCTGCGCATCTCCATAGAACCATCTGTTGCATCTCCATAGAACAGTTGCAAAGTTCGTCGAGTTGCAAACAAAATGATTCTGCATATGCCAGGTTTCGTAACGTGGCAGCTGAGGGTATTATCTTCAAGATGGAATATGGCACGACTTTTCGCGTCTTTCTCGGTCGTGCCGCTAGAGTCGCGTAATCTGCAGCACAATTCTATACGGTCGGATAATTTTGCGGCAGGATCAAGAAAGACGCAAAACGTCGTGTTATATTCCATCTTGAAGATTATACTCTCAGCTGCCACGTTACGAAGCAATGCTATGCAGAATCATCCTAGCAACTCGACGAACACCTAACTAATCTCTGTTTTACCCCTGATCACAAGTTGCAACGCAAAGTAACGGCTTGCTATCAGTACCAACATTGGTCGCTGCTTAGCCTTGCGGTTTACTTTACCTTCAGACCAAATTGGTCACAAAAACTCTTGCACTTCCAGGTGCTGCTGCTGATCAACTTCTCGGAAACTCAAGGATATCTTTCAAACAAATCTTTAGCCCATGCGCTCTCCCTTCCCACACCAAAACTCTAGGAATCTGGCCCTTCGCAATGGAGCGCAAAACTCACGTCAAAAGCCGGACAGACGTTTGCGCCGTTGGCAATGTTCATTGCTGTTGTTAAGTTAACGGAAAGATAACTCGGAAAACATTTGTCTATGTACATTCTGGGACTCGTATACTGTTGTTATTGAACGTTCTAGAAATGAGTAGGGTAAAAAGCCATAAACTAAAAGAAATAGCTAAGCAATTCCCAGAGGATGGGATTCTATCGGATGATTCTGTGCTTAGGTGTGATGGTTGTGATTGTGAAATAGCAGTGTAAAGCCTCTTATCTCACTTGTCAGGCAGAATTTTGCAACAAAAGTATGCAACAAGCCCTTCAAAGATCGTAAAAGCTTCATTGGCAGCTGTTTTTAAAAATGCGGATGAAATTTAGGCTAGGCGCAATGAATTTGCTCTTGACCTAACATCCACTCTTATACATCCACACAAAGAACACTTTCCGCTCCCTTAAAGATCCGTTCTCGAGGTCCGCGCGAGTGAATCGGCAGTATAAAAATCGACAGTTTTATAATACCGCCAACCGCAACTGATTTTGTCAGGAAGAGAGACCAAGCTTTCCATTCAGCGATCGACCTTGGAGGACAGCGCAGACATAACAAAATGTTGGTATAATTTTTCAATTATGAAGTCATCTCAGCCTGTTCGGTATTTCATTTAAATTTGTCAGTTAGCCGTCGGGCGGCGGCGGCGGCCTGACGCGCTCGCTGGCTACCCCTCACCTGTGACGTCACGCACCCAGCCAGTCGGCCAGCAGCCCCGGCCGCCGTTCTGATTAATTACTCGGAGACGACGATTAATTTGTTTACGTAATTAGTTGCCATTAAATAGCTCTATAAGATGGCGTATTTGGTTTTGTGGTAACTAATTGCTTGGTAGATCCAGAGTAATCTTCGCTGGCTCACGGTAATTACGGAAAAATTGAAGGCAAGAAAAATTATTTTTGCGTAATTAATTTAGCAATTAAATAGTTCTAAATGAGAAAGGTGGCATATGTGGTTTGGTGGTAACCGAGTGGTAGTGCCTGCGTAAGTCACGAAGTTCGTGACCGGGAGGCAACAGTGTATCAAATGATGTCACTGCAACGCCTCTGACCGGGGTCCTAGGTTGAAAGTCTGACGACGGCAGGATTTTCGACATAGCTTTTAGCTAGGTCAAATTCAGTCGCTGTCTGGAGGAGAATTCTAGCGACCGGCTGCTCTGATCGGTAGTTTTCCGTGGTTTCTGCGATCAACACCAGGCGAATGCCGGAGCAGTACCCTACCAAACGGGCCACGGACCGCGCGCGATCTCTCCTTCCTCTTCCTTGTCCTATCCTCTCCCCCTTATACACACACACACTTACATGCACTACACTACCACATATTCCAGGAGATCGGTCGGGAACTTAGAGCTTGTCCCGGCTGGGGCGGTGCTCCGCTGGTGGGAGAGTCCTGGTTGAAACCCCACTGGCCGACGGTAGGCCCCTTCACCGGATATCGCCATCCCAGCGGGAAGATCACCGCCATCTCCCGAGAAGCTTTATGCACTACACTTGTGGCTAATTACCAAAGCAGTTGACGCGCCCGGAAACACGAAAAAAACAATCAATCAAACGTAGATTGCATTCCCGAGCGCGCGCGACGCGTGGGCTGCCAGACTCCACGCGCCCAAAGGCGTCACACGCACTTCGCCGTTGCGTTGAATTCCTCTCGCGCCGAATCTTTCGCGCTTGTTTCTTGTGTTCCTGTCAGAGTAACGCAATGTTCTGTCGGCACTATACAGTTTTCAATATGACTGAATAAAGAACAAAGAACTTAGCTCGAAGTTTGATACTCCAACAAGAAGTACTCTGTGTATATAGCTGTCAAGTAGACAAATATTTTTCGCGTTCCAATTTTTGAACTTAGTTCGCTGAAGGGTTTGTTTTGAATCCGTGAACATATTTAAAATATCAGTAAATTGCAATGTTTTTGTACAGATGGAGTTGACACACGACCGAGTGAAATACAGGGAACAAAATCAATTTAGGTGATATTCAGTTGACATTACCGCTTCAGAATTGCCCCGTTTATTGGATATTGACATAAGTGACAGAATAACTCCACCCACAGATGTTCAGAATGGCTGTTCATTTCCATTGGGTATCAGCAGTGTTTTTCATGGAGAAATTTCTGAAGCAAACTACATGACATCAGGAGATGATGTAAAGAAAGTTATTTCTTGTTATGTACATGTAAAGGATTTGGATGTTTCATTCAAGCCTGGAGATCACAATTGCCATTTACCCTGCAATTTAGATACAGAAGTGGAAAAATTCGCCACCTATTTGAAAGTGAAAGATGTATTAAATAAAATGCAATATTAATATTCAAGCCAGTGTGAAAAAGAAAACCAACTTTCAACATATTCCAACAATTGCCTCTCTAAACTATGTGTTAAAATATTGTGTTGATATCAGATCTGTACCTAAAAAGGCATTGCTTCTTATTCTATCAGAGAGTGCATCAGACCGTTTTGACAAAAGATGTCTTCAAGAACTTTGTAGCAAAGAGGGATCAACTCTGTATAATACTCGTATTCTTGAACCTGGTGTGACTATTGAATTGTTTAGCACTCTTTCCTTCATGTCAACCACCACCTTTGGGAAGCATTTGGGAACTTTTGCCTCGATTGTTGCCTCGACCATATTCGATTGCTTCCTCCCCATTGATATCTCCACAATCGGTACGCGTTGTCCTGTCAGTGGTGGAGCAACCAGTTTTCACTGGTTGTCTGGTCTATGTTCAGGATGGCTGCATGATGTTCTTGCTCCCTTGCTGGGAGCTTGTAAGGAGTCCTTTGAGAAGCAAATGGAGGAGCTCTCATTGAAGCCTAAACAGACCGTGCAGGTACCTGTGTCATTTTCGGAAAACACACAATTTTGCTTACCTGATGACCTCTCAGTGCCTTTAATTTTTAATTGGACCAGGTACTGGAATTGCTCAAATTCATTGGTTTCTTGCAACACCGAAGTGCTCAGAGAAAGATGTTACCTGATGTTTCTTTTGGAGAAATTTGGTTGTTTTATGGATGCAGGTATTCAGACAGAGATTTTTTATTTAGATCTGACCTTACATAAATTTATGGAAGAGGGGATTCTCAGTCGCTTTTTTAGTTCATTTTCCCGTGAAACTACTAACAATGGGATAAAGTATGTTCAGGCATTCCTGAAGAAGAAGCGCTCTCTCTTCTTTTGAATATGCAGAAGGAGGCACTTACAGAGCAGATATTTGTGGCTGTGATTATGGAAAACTGAGTAATGAGATAAAAATAACTATGTCATCTTGACATGTGCAAGTGAGCAAGCATCAAAATTGTTAAATAAGGAATGTTTTTCAATGGTAACAACTTCTGATAATTTATTTAATCATTGTTAAAATTTTGACATTGTTTGTGAAACATGAAAAACAATAGGAGAAAAGATCCACAATTACTTGTCTTCCAGGAGAAATTCAACAATTGCTAACTAAATACAGAAAACAAGAAAAACAAAATACCATTCCTATGAAATCACAAAGCAAAAAAGAAAAATGTGCCAGTCCTGATACAAGGAAAAAATTGTCGCACAAAATATGCGTGTGTAAAATGTGATAATTTCTTATGTTTACATAAACGTGCAAAAATGATTTGTTTAAAGTAGATAATGTAAATACCATGCTAATATTCGGATTATGACTGAGAAATAAGTGTGAGTAACTGTTTAGTATTGATTTACACAATATTCTGTTTTCTTCTTCTACAGCATTATGTAAAATGAACCAGATACAAAGGAATGGTAATGGTTCTACTTTTTTACGTGGTATGTGGACGCACTTGATATATTATCGTGAGCCGTCCGCTGCCACCTCAAAATGGCTGTATCTGAATTAAAACGTAGGTACAAACGAAAATTCTGGTGGAAAAATCCTGTACAAACCGGGTACAAACGAGTGGTAAATGGTAAACACTTTTTACGAAGTATGGTGACGCTCACTTTTCAATGGCTGTGTCTTCATTAAAACTTTGGTACAAACGAAAATTCAGGTGGAACAATCCGGTACAAATCAGGTCAAACAAATGGTAAAGCTTTCACAGTTTTATGGGGTATGTTTACGCGCTTGGTGTATGGTTAAAGTAACCGTCCGCTGCCACCTTACAAAGGCTGTATCGTAATGAAAACTTTGATATAAAAGAAAATTCTGGTGGAATAATCCGGAACAAAGCGGGTACGAGGAAATCTAATGGTAGGGTTTCACGGTTTTTATGGGTGTAATGTGTGCTTTGTGGTATAGTTGGCAATGAGCCGCCGCCGCCGACTTAAAATGGTGGTATCTTAATTAAAACTTTGGTACAAACAATAATTCTGGTGGTAACAATCCGGTACACACCAGGTACAAACGAATGGTAATTGTTGCACATTTTAACTGTGTGTGTTGAAAGCGCATTGTAGTGTGGTTAACGCGAATCCGTCCGCCTACCTTAAAATGGCTGAACATTAATAAAAACGTGAAGGTACAGACGAAGATTCAGGTGGAGCAATCATTCAAACCAGGTACAAAGGAATGTTAAATGTTTCACATTTTTACGAAGTATGGTGACGGACTTGGTGAGTATGATTAACGTGAGACATCCGCCGCCAACTTGCAATGGCTGTATCTTATATAAAACTTAGTACCAACGAATATTGGTTGGAACTATCTCGTACAAACGAAGATAGTTATGGTTTCGTAGTTTTACGTGATATGGTGACGCGCATGGTGATATGGTAAACATGAGCCGTCTCTGCGACAACCAAAATGGTTGCATCTAATAATTAAAATTTTTGGTTCAACTTTCTGACCTCTGCAGACATCTCGCCGCGTTCTTCGGCGGTCTCTGCGTGCTACTAGGGCAATTCGATATGTCGAAGCGTAGGAAGAGGGGCGGTGAGCAGTTTTTCAGTGGGCGAGAACGTTGTGCAATGACGAAGTGGAGATTATATCTACTCTCTCTCTCTCTCTCTCTCTCTCTCTATATATATATATATATATATATATATATATATATATATATATATATATATATATATATATTGAAACGCACCGCGTTTCCACCCAAAGAAACGGCGAGACATCAAGCAAGAACGCGGCAGAACGGTTGCAAGAGGGCGCTCGCTAGCCACGAAAAACGGTTACGGGCGGCGAGGTGTCGTCGGTTGGCCAAGCCATTAGGAACAGCGAAGGCCGCGAGGAGTCAGTGTCTGGCTGGCCGCCGGCGAAGAAGGACGTATCTGGGGCTGCTCCGCGATCCGAAAAGCAAGCTAGTATCGCGAACGAACGAGTGCGGAAAGATTAATTAGGCAGGACAATTTGTGCGTGATAACAATCAATAGTCGATCGGACATATGGCCAAAGTGATAGCTGCTATTTGGAGTAACACAGATCAAAAGACGTTGAGTGGATCAGGTGGAAAGGAGAACGTGCTCGGAAGCGCAGCGCCTCCTCGGCTGGTCCCAGTGGAAACGACCCGGCAGGCAGCGAAGGAGCGCGGGAGCAACGAAAGTCCCCGAGCCGCCGACGCTCGTAAAGGAAGAAGTAACGGTGTCTTCTTCGATCGATAAGATCGAGAGACTAACAGTGATTCTGGGTTATATGAAAGAAAGGTAGAGACCACCTGATATTGTATCATTAGTAGTTTGTATGGAATTAATAAATGGATTCAGTTTATTTTGTTCTACCGGAACAGTGGTGTTTGATTAATAATCCAGGCCCATTCGAGAAAGAATACGCAGCCCTTACAAATGAATTTACACAAACTCCCTGACCATTATACCCGGTACGTCACGGATTGGCATGACAGTATGGACTCGTGTATTTAGAAATGTGGCTCAGGTTAATTTAACAAGGGGTATTGACATGTTGCAATAAATTGAAGACATTTAGAATTCCATATAATTGGAGAATAAATAATATCTTGAATTAACAGAAAAATGTAATAATTTTAAACATAACAGTTTGAACAGGAAATATTGAAATAAAACGTTATTGCATGTGATTGTTTACTAGAAAAAAGTAGTAGAAATTTATTATTGTCATTTATGAAATTAAATACTGTTTGAGGAAATATAAAATATTTATAGGGAAATATTGACAGGCATTAAGTAATTGAATGTAAATGTTATTTAGTTAAATAAGTGGTCAGTCAATCCAGAAACAGTATGCAGAGTACCTCATATGTATGTGTAAAGAGAAAACAGTGTGTATAATGTTATAATTTGTTAGAATAATTATTTGTGTACATGATAACGTACCATAGTTAAGTGAATTGTTTTCAATGTTAACTAAAGCAAGGAAATTAGTAGAATTTGTAGGAAAGTAGCTAGATACAAGAAGTTAATGTCATTTTGGTGTGATTGTATATGTGTTATTTTGAGCATATGAACTGGATCTGCAGATAACTATCAATCATCTAAAGGGTGTAGCCAGGTGTGGAGGGGCATTGTTCATTAGCAGTGAATGGAAATGAGTGTAGTGAAGGGAATTAATATTGGTTTGTTGAGATGTTGAGGTAATGTTTGGCTTTGCATACAGTATATGTTTGTTATGTATTATTGAGAAATGTAGGTGTGTGAAATGGGACTGTGGATTATGTTTGTGAATTTGAATTGAAGTTGTGTACCAATGTTTTTTAGAATTTTCCAAGTGTTATTTATATTATTTGATATGTGATATGTTTCATGAAAGAATTATTTTATTAGTGATTCATATTGCATAGGTGATGTTAACATTTGTTTGCAGAGAGTGGATATTTGTATGTCATATCTTGGTAACTGTATAGTATGAAAATTGGGTTGGTCATAATGGGCCTTTATACAATTGAGGTTTTTCATTGAAATACTAAAAACAAATAAAATTGTATTGGCTAATGCCTAGAATCGCTGATGAGTCATTGTTTCCAATGCAATTACTTGGGGTCGACTAATTAGATCAGGGACTTAATTGCGGTATTCAGTATTGCGAGCGCAGACAGGCTGAGACGTATTGCAAAGCACGGAAGCACTGTAAAGCGATTGAGAAAAAATGAGTGAACGATGCGAAGCAGTTAACGAAGACGAGAGATTAGATTGCGGCAGCAAAATGGAAGCTCAAAAGACGATGTTGGAACGGAATAAGAGAAGATAGAGCGTGCTTAGAAGACTCGGATGAAGGAATCGGCGGAAGTACGTTTCCTGTGGATAGTAGGGACGCTGGGTTGATAAATTAGATGACGTCAGGCGATTGTTTCGATGAAGAAGTAAAGCCACATCAACGCCGATGAACCAGGTAGCAGGAACCCAAGTCAGGAGTACCAAGCAAGACATCAGATTTGATGACCCAATAATGAAAATGATCAACGACAAACTTGATAAAAATGGCAGAGGAACAAGAAAAGATCGGAAAAACAAACATGGCGATTGAAGAACGAGTGAAAATCGACGAAGAACAGAGTAGGAAGATGATGGAAGAACAAAGGCAATCGAGGAACAAGGAGAAAAGATCCAAAAGCAGTTTATGGCGATTGAAGAACGAATTGAAATCGGCGAGAAGAACAGAAGGAGGCGATTAAACGAATTGAAATCGGCAAGAACAGAACGGAAAGTTAATGGAGGAAATTAAAAACAAATAGGACCTCTTAACAAGCAAATCGAAGCCCAGCAGAAAATGAAGAAGATAGCGGAAAGGGTCGAGATTCAAAAACCAATCCATCGCCAGTAAATTTGTAGAGCAGGATCAGAAGATAGAATCCAGATTGACCAAATTGGGCGGGGATTGAAACCGACCTACTTCAACAACGGAAAATTTTCTAAAGCAAGGAGGTACAAACCAGATTCGGAATGAAATCCAGATGGCGGAGAGCAAGAGGGCGAACATCAGGATCAAATCACGAACGAGGTGCGCAAAGGGAAGAAGACACCAAAATGATGCAGCAATTAATTAAAGAAGAAATCAAGGGATATGCGCATGTGCGAAAAATTATCATCACCACGTCTGACGATAGAGCTAATCAAAGAATGCCGGACGACGCCGATCATTGCGGGCGGAATACCCACTTTACGCCTCCAAAATCATTGAAGTTTTCGGGGATGGTCGAGAAAACCCATGCGCATTCATGCGGGCAGCGGAACGACACACCGTGATCAACACATCGGAAAGATGCAAGGTCCAGTTTTGTATTTGATTGAAAATTTGAAATATCGAGAAATCGAAATATCGAAAAATCGAAATAACAGAAAATAGAAATATCGAAAAATTGAAATATCGAAAAATCGAAGTGGGAAAAAAAAAAAAAAAAAAAAAAGGAACACTAGAAGATGAGTTGTCATAAAAAAACGAAGTTCCACGCTGATGGATTTAAAATAGTGGAATACAGAGGAAAGTATAAGTCGAGAGTCCACCACGATGACATAATAGGAACCGCGAAGGAAGGAAGGAAGACTGAAAGCTGGGGCGTAAACAGCATGGCTGTACATTGGTCATCTGGACCGAAGAATCACAGCCGAAGATGTGGAAACCTTTCTCGCCAGGCAAGGAATAAAAGACATATCATGTGAACAATTGCAGACCAAAGGAATTCACAAAGCTTTTAAGATAGGAGTACCGCTAACGCAGCTTCCGGAAATAAACAATCCGGAATTCTGGCCACAAGGAATACGAGTGAGACGATTTCGCTTCCACAATCGAGTGTCAGAAAGAACACAGTTGCATTGGGTCAAACTCAATCAGCAGTCAGAAAGACCTCCACAATAACCAGTCAGGTCTCCATGCTCCTGTGGAATGTCGAGGGACTTAACAGCGTCTTAAAGATGAATACGAAAGAAACACTAGAAAATTATATAAAAATTTCACCGAAACGTTCATCACAGAACCATTAAACATTCACGGATTTTACAACGTACATGCGTTAGCAAAACAAAAAGAAAGAGGAAGACCCTATGGAGGAGTATCCTGTCGACAAAGTGAAACATACACACACAGAAGAAAATATAGTCATCTCAACAACGCAAATAACCATAATTGGCCTATATGTACAACCCCAAGCATCGCTGGAAGAAGTAACGGAAACAATTTCTACAATAATGAACTATGTGGAGCAAGAAGAAAACGTTATTACCGCAGATCTCAACTTTAGTTGAGAGTTTTTAGAAACTTTAGTTTAGATCTCAACTCCAGTCTGCAACTGGATAAACCTGATCACAAGACCGAAACAGTAATAGACCTAATGGCGGAAAATGGATTCAAACTTGTAAACAGAAATCACTTCAAGACTTATTTCGTTCATAATGGCTCCAGCGCAGTAGATCTTGTATTTATCAAAGGAAGGGACCTAATACTCAAAACTCAAGAGGCACTATGGACATCAACAATCACACCTCTCAGAAAGCACACCAAAATTAAAAGGAACCGGAAATCAATGCAAATACCAAAAAAATACAAATTCAAAAAGAAATAAGAAATAACCTGGAAGCAGCCGCCATCGCGCTGAAAGAGGCCATCACGTCCTCAACCGTACCCTACAAGGAGAGAAAAGCACAACCTTGGTTTAACAAAGCAACGTAAAATAACCCTGAAGGCTTTACGCACGGCCAAAAATAGTAACTCACTCGAAGACCTGGAAATCTACTCAAGAAAGAGAAGAGAGTACAAGAAATTACTAAAAGAAAAAAGGAAAGCCCACATAGAAAAAGAAGCGATGCAAATAGCGGAGGATTCATCAAGAAACCCATTCAATGCGCTGCCCTGCAAAAGAAATAAAGAAGGCTCAACAAGTCATATGAGTACATGGGAAAACCACTTCTCAGACATCCTAAAAGCTAAACACATAACCTCAAACGCCGAAATCTCAAACCTAGAAACAGAAAACATCATTCAATTCACTAAAAAAGAAGTGAGACAAATAATAATGAAGACAAGAAAGAAGAAAGCGGCCCAAATGGATTATATGAACATATGAAAGCTACGAAAAACAGTTAATAGAAACGTGGACAGGAATGTTCAACAAATGCATGGAAAACGGAAAAATACCGGAAGCATGGAGAAAATCCACCATACAATTATTATACAAAGGAAAAGGGGACGCAGATGACCCCAACTCGTACAGAGGAATTGCACTGCAAAAAAAAAATGACTTCAAACTATTCACAACATTAATCACGGAGAGACTTGTAAAAGAGACGGATCACCTAATTTCGGAACAACAATACGGATTCAGGAAACAGAAACACCCTCCAGGCGATCGGAAATTTATTAGACGAAATAGAAGAAGCCCTGAAACAGCCAAAAGGCAGTCTTCATTGACTACACAAAGGAATTTTACCTCCTGAACAGAAAAAGGGTATTGGAAAAGCTCGCACACATGATAGGAGAAAAGCACATCACAAGAATACTAGATAATGTTTTGGCCTACAACACAGTAAACATGTATGATGTGTTTCTCTAAAAACATCGTTCAAAAAAATGGATTAATGCAGGGAGACCCAATGCAATAAGCCCCATTCTATTTAACATACTAACCGCAGACATAACAAGGATAACAGAGCACAATCGAGAAACATCATTACACATGTATGCAGATGACATGGTGCTAGGCTCAACCAGCCTGACAAGCCTTCAACAAGCCATAGATAATTTAGAAGCATGGGCGGAAGAAAACTACCTCCAAATCAATGAAACCAAGCCGATATTTAGGAATAACACTCAGACAACAGGCAGCTCATTTAAAATTCTCACATATCACCGGGGCAAGCACCGATTGGATCGATATAAAGCAGAGAAAAAGCAGCAACGGCGATTAGAGCCATGTACTAAAAAAATCCACAAACTGTCACTAGAATCAGCAATCATATATTTCATGCAGTCATTAGTCCAATCATGACATACTGCGAGCCACAGTCGTGTGCGGTACAAGCCGTAAGGCCAGCACCCGACCTGAGACGTCGTGGGGGGGTGGCGAACACAATTCACCAGATGGTCGACTAGCTCAGTATAGACGTCCAGTGTGGACAATAAATAAAAAAATAGGGGAGCAGGGTCGTAAGATCGTTTATGGTTTGGGATGCAAAATTACAAACAACTCGGGTGAGAATCACTTTTCCCCAAATTCAGAATATATTCTAAAAATATTTGCTGCATGACAAACATACAATGGCACACAAAAAAATCAAATACAGAATACTTTGACTGAAAAAAACACTAATAACACAAACACAATTTCCTACTTCATCGACAACCCAATTGTTTAACAACACACTTTCAGAAATTGAAAGAATCGTTAAAATATTATTTTAAAATTTGAAAGAAACACATTGAAAATCAAAAATTAATACTTTTCCTTTAACATTACTTTTACAACAAAAGGAAACTCTTTCTCTCTAAAATCCAGAGAATTACTATTATTATAATTATACTCTTACAAAAACTTTTAATCACTATATTACAATACTTGATCTTGAAATCCTTTTTGAAAGAAAAGATTGATTCTGTTCTCACGTATTAGAAGTCGGAAACAAATGTATTTTTATTTTTCTTATCTTTTAAGCGTGGTAAATCTGTTACCCTCCTTTTTCTTTTCAGATAGATACAGAATGAGCTTTCTTATTAAACTGAATCCTCCTATCCCTACAAAACATTTTATTTGGAACGACCTTACTGTGTTCTGGGCCCGCGTAGAGCAGTCCACTTTGTTTCCCTTCACCTTTCCACCGAGCTGTTGGCTTGAAGCGTCGTGGTTTGGGGTTAAAGAACGCCGTTGTTCTCAGAAATCGCCTTCTTCTTCTCGTTCAAGTTTTATATGCTTGAATACTCTCATATGAATTTATTTATTTTCGATTACAGTTAATGACCAACTGGATATTCGGGAGTGAAAATGAATCCAGAGATCACCCCTTTTATATGAGCACCAACTTCAAGGGGTATTTAAATATACGAAAAGCATGTGAGAGAAAAAAAAAAACGGGAAAGAGAAATGAATGCAAGCTATTAATTACTCCATCTATTCAAAACTCCATTTCCTAATTCTTCCATTATAAATTCATAACGTTTTTTATTACCTTTCTTCTAAGATTATGTTTAAATCAATTTATAATAGAATAATTACCTCTTCTGGTCTTCTAGAGGAGTTTTCCTCAGAGAAAAAAAGTTGCAAATCTGAAGTCCGCTGCAATGTCACTTCCGGGGGTATTGTTTCATACGTCCGCCCAGTTCAGCTGCTACCTTCAGAAAGAACTTTTTCTTTCATCCGACCTCCGGTCTCGCCCTTGGTATAAGGTGGCGGTCTCTCTTGTTCTAAATTCTAATTATCATTCCAAATATCCATCCGCGTTGGCGCGTTCAAAATATTCTTTTCCTCGCTTTCTTAGGGCGGTATGTGACACGTTTCGGAATCTAAGAAAACGGGCGGTCACATAACCCCTTTTTTGAAAAAAAGATTTTATGGAATTTGATTTCATATGCCTAAAATCTTTCACTAAAATTTATGCTCTTCTTTTTCTTGATTCTAAAAACGCGAGCAATCTTGTTCTCTTCCTCTTTGTACTTTACTCCTTTTTCTTCCTCATCTTCCTTCTTCCTTTCTCCTTCTTTCCCTCTTGTTTTCTTTTTTCTTTACATTTCTTGTCGGTTACTTTATCTGTTTGTTTCATCATTTTCCCATTTTTTCCCATTCTTTAAATGGTCGCAAACTGTGAAAATTGTACTTTCCGATTGTATTCTCACTTTCATCTAGTTTTTTTGCAGCAACGGAAGAAATATTGCAGTGTCATGGCGAAATTAGGAATAAATCTGGCGTAATTATTGACGCAACCTAACAAACTTTTAAGTTGTTTTGTGTTTTTGGCGGTGCAATTTTATCTATCTCGCATTTTTTCCATATTCATTTTGACCCCGTTAACGTAAACATCATAACCCAGGAACTTAACTTGTTTAGTGCAGAAATTACTTTTCCCAAATTCAGTTGTAAATTATTTTCAATCAGACGTTTCAACAAAATATCTAGCTTAGTTATGTGTTCTTCAAATGTCTTAGAATACACAAGCAGTCTCAATAAAAAGATAAAAAATCGGGGACATCTTTTCTGCCAATGATATTGTCTAAACATTGTACAAGAGCAGATGCACTGTTCTTGAGTCCAAATGGCATTTTTTTGAAGACATACGAAATTCGGAATAAATCCTGTATATTGTCTACATTCAGGTGCTATCGCTATTTGCCAATACGATGCAGTGAAGTCGGTTGAACTCAACCACTTGATGCCGGATAATTGATTATTAAATCCTCTACACGCAACGGTCTGTCTCTGTACGGTAAGGTAACTTGATTCAATCGCCTTGCATCTAAACACAACCTTATCTTCCATTACTCTTTTCTACGAGCACTATCGGATTTAGATAAGGGGTTTTTGGACTTCATGATGATATCATCTTTGACCATGGTAGCAATGAGCTTACCCAATCTTCCTTATGTTTTTCTGGAATGACATATTGGTAACCCGTGAATGGTGTTTTATCTGTTAATTCTATTTCGAATTGAAAATCTTTTACTGATTCTTGTTTTTAAAACACCTTTTGATTCCTAAGTAATACTTCAGTTAACTGTTTTTCTGATATGCATTGAGATTATCGTTTCTCTGCAAGTTCATCATAAAAATGAGATTAATTGATTGATAATATCGCCACCTCTTTCTTCACTAGATGTTCTATTTGGTTTGCGCGGATGGCGTGTCGAAAAAAACCCTTTTCTAATTTTCCGACTCATGTCCGGAGATGTACTTGGTCCTGTATTTCGGGTTGGAAAACTCTCCATCAATAGAATTTTTCTATTTCTACCCCTAGACGAGGTCCTGTCTTGTCTAGCATAGTTTGTTTTTCTTGGTAATGTTCGGTTTGTAAGTTTCTCCTGTTTCTGGTTTGTTTACATTATGTTGTTGCTGCCTGCTATCTTGACCATTTACGGACCATTAGCATTTGCCCTTGCTTTCTGTAACCTTTCATTATACACGAAAGTGGCATCATACAACTTTGCTGCGTTATTAATTTTTCAGTGGACATGGTAAGAGATTCTTTAAACAAATTTTGCGTCGAGGAAGGAAAAAGACGTATTAATAAACAGACATTTCTTCATCCGGTATCGTGAGTTAAAAATTTGAAATTTTTCTCCGTTGATATTCCCGCATGGACATCGTACCTTCTTCCACGTACCATACATTACGTTAACTTTAAAATTGATTTGGGTTTCGTTATTCCAATATCTCGAATAAAATTTTTTTGAGTTCCATAGTTTTGGGAAACCTCCCAAACTATCTGCCCAGATTCGTGCATTACCTGCAACATCTGATAAACGATTTTGAGTTTTCTTACTGTCCGGAACACAATTTAAAGAAAAGAAATTATCTACCCCTTCATAAATAAAATGGATTTTCATCTCCCACTGCACTGAAAATTTGGAGTACACGGTAATGAAAACATACGGGCTGAACACTTCCTCCACTTGATGGTAAATTTTCTAATTGATTTTTTAGTTCTACTACTTCATTCTTATATGCATTAATTTGATGTTGTAGAACGCCATCCTGTTCAGAAAGAGCCCTTTTTTCCACTATCTAATTTATTAGCTTGAACCTGAACTTTTTCAGTAACCAATTTTTGGAACTTTTCTACCCTTGTTCTACCTCAATCTGCCTGTCGGATAGGCGGTTATAAGATCCGATTGTGTTTTCGATCCTAGTTCAAATTCTTTCGTTACTTGATCCACCTTTCTTCTAATTCAAGTCCCAGCTCCGTGAATTTTTCTCTAAGTTCCGTGTTCCTGTGCTAATTCTTGTTGAACCTCGCTCTAAATTCGACCTTCCACTGCTCCGCTAATTCAGTAAACTGTGCTTTAAATTTTCTTCTAACTTCCTATTATTTTCTTCTAATTTGTGTCGAATTCCGTGAATTTTGTTTCCAATGCATTTATTGCGAGTTATTTTCCCAATTTGGTTTCCAAAGTAACCTTTGTTCTCCTCTAGTTTAGTTTCCAATGCATTTTTTGCCGAGTTATTTTCTTCTAATTTGGTTTCCAAGTAACCTTGTTCTCCTCTAGTTTAGTTTCCAATGCATTTATTGGAGTTATTTTCTTCAATTTGGTTTCCAAAGTATTTATTGCCGAGTTATTCTCCCTAATTTAGTTTCCAAAGTAACCCCTAATTTTTTTTTGGTTTTCCCGTTTTTTCCTCCTGCATGACTAACCTCACATCTAATTGTTGCATAAATTGACCTATTAACCGTTGCATCATTGAATTAGCCTCTCGAGGTTTCGTTCTTCCTCATCCTGATCTCGTGTTGGCGTTGGCTTGATCTTTTCGCGACGTCTCACTAGTTTCTCCTGCCGCTCCTAGTTCTACTCCTGTCGTTTCCTCCCGATCATCGTACCCGGTGCTTGTCCCCAGTTTCCCTATCGCTATCTGATTCCCTCGAAATTCCTTCCACGTAGGTAAATTCCTAGCCACGTTATACTTATCTGCCATTTTGAATCTATTAACTGCCTAGAAAACAATCAATTCTTTTCCCAGACACCATACACCTCTCACAAAATATTTCACACAGAAATACCCGACACAATTTGAAACTGATAAACTCTCATATAATAAATATCCTTTTTGAAAAAAAACCCTGAAATAACACACTTTTATTCAACACACTTGAACTCTGCAACCTGGTCAGAAATTTTAGTGAACTGTGATTCAATTGTACTAGTAATTTTAGTTACACCAAATTTTGGTCTCAGTTATTCCAAAATCGAGTTTGTCGTAAATGCATCCAATAATCGAGCCCCACGTTGGGCGCCAATTGCGAGCCACAGTCGTGGCGGTACAAGCGTAAGCCACCCGACCTGAGACGTCGTGGGGCGACACAATTCACCAGATGGTCGACTAGCTCAGTATAGACGTCCCAGTGTGGACACAATAAATAAAAAAATAGGGGAGCAGGGTCGGAAGATCGTTTATGGATTGGGTGCAAAATTACAAAAAACTCGGGTGAGAATCACTTTTTACTAAATTCAGAAATATTCTAAAAATATTTGCTGCTATGACAAATACATACAATGGCAACAAAAATCAAATACAGAATATTTTGACTGAAAAAAACACTAATAACACAATACACAATTTCCTACTTTCATCGACAACCCAATTGTTTTAAAAAACACACTTTCAGAAATTCGAAAGAATCGTTAAAATATTACTTTACAAAATTTGAAAGAAACACACATTGAAAATCAAAATTAATACTTTTCCTTAACATTACTTTTACAACAAAAGGAAACTCTTTCTCTAAAATCCAGAGAATTATTTTTATTATAATTATATCTTACAACAAACTCTTAATCACTATATTACAATACTTGATCTTGAAATCCTTTTGAAAGAAAAGATTGATTCTTGTTTTCACGTATTAGAAGTCGGAAACAAATGTACTTTTACTTTCTTATCTTTTAAGCGTGGTAAATCTGTTACCCCTTTTTCTTTCTACGTGATAGATACAGAATGAGCTTCTTATTAAACTGAATCACTCCTATCCCTACAAAACATTTTATTTGGAACGACTTACTGTGTTCTCGGCCCCGTAGAGCAGTCCACTTTGCTTCCCTTTTACACCTTCCACCGAGCTGTTTCTGGCCTTGAAGCGTCGTGGCCTCGCTGAGAACGCCGTTGCTCCTCAGAAATCGCCTTCTTCTTCTCGTTCAAGTTTATATGTTGAATACTTCAATGAATTTTACTTTATTTTCGATTACGTTAATGACCAACTGGATATTCAGAGGAAAATGAATCCAGAGATCACCCTTTTATATGAGCACCAACTTCAAGAGAGTATTTAAATATACGAAAAGCATGTGAGAGAAAAAAAATGAAAGAAAAAATGAATCAAGTTTATTAATTACGCCATCTATTCAAAACTCCACTCCCTAATTCTTCCATTATAAATTCATAACGTTTCTTATTACCTTCTTCTAAGTTTTGGTTTAAATCAATTTAAAATAGAATAATTTACCTCTTCTGGTCTTCTAGAAGATTTTTTCCCTCAAAAAGTTGAATCGAAATCCGCTGCAATGTCACTTCCGGGAAAGTTTTCCATACGTCCGCCCAGTTCAGCTGCTACCTTCAGAAAGAATTTTTTCTTTCATCCGACTCCGGTCTCGCCCTTGGTATAAGGTGGCGGTCTCTCTTGTTCTAAATTCTAATTATCATTCCAAATATCCATCCGCGTTGGGGGTTCAAAATATTCTTTTCCCTCGCTTTCTTAGGGCGGTATGTGACACGTTTTCGGAATCTAAGAAAACGGGCGGTCACAATACGGAATACAATTAATATGGGAAAACTATCAATGGTTGATACATAGAGGTCCATAGAGAAAACCAAGGCGAGAAGAGAGTCTTGTGTCTTCCAAAACCCTCACAATCAAGATTAGTATATGAACTGACCAGAGAACCATTCTACATTGAGGACTTAAGATACCAATTATTTGCCATCCACTCATGCGCACACAAGTGCTAGAAGAAAGAATAAAGAAGAAAGGAAATATGGCCAGAATTCTACCAACTCCCGATGCCATGATGGAAAGAAAATGGACGGGAAAAAAATCAGGAATTGAGAACGTGATCACAAGACTAGCGACTCCCTGAGTTCCATCAAAATCTCGCAACCTCACATCATCACGAAGTAAATAAGACGAGTGCGTGTGCTCCCTGTGTGTTGAAAAGTGTGAACGATATCATATTCAAAGATGCAAGAAAATAACTAAATCAGTAACAGAATACAACAAAGAACTTTATTTTTTTTTCTTATGCACTTTCGCGCACTTCATTATTTATTTCATAGGGATCTTGGGACGATGATCGTGTTCTCTAGGAGATAGACTCTCGTCATTTGGGGAGTGGATTGTTTCTCCGGGAGTAAGAATCTCTTCACTTGAAGTTTGGATCGATATCGAGTAGAGTTAAAGCAAATATTTATGAAACTAGGTCGTTAAGGGAGGGGGAAAGTTTGTTTTAGGGGTGAGATTTCCATCACTAGTGTTTCACTAGGGGTAGTTTTTCAGGAAGAAGAATCTCATTACAACTTTTGGGATCAATAAGACGAGAGTTAAACCGACTCTTTTCGAAACAGATCTGATAATGAGGGTTTCCCGAGCCGACGATCGTGTTTTAGGAGCAACACGCCCCGTCACTTAGGGGCTGGATTGTTGTCAAGGGATCAAGAATATCGCCACCTGAGGTTGGATCGATATAGAATAGAGTTAAAGCGAGTCTCTATTAAGCTAGAGTCTCGTTAAAAGGGGCCCCGCTTGACACTCATGTTTTCTAGAGCAGGACTTTGTCACTTGGGGTTTTGGATCGTTTTTCAGGGGCAAGAATGTCGTCACTTAAGATTTGGATCGATATAGAGTTAAAGCGAGTCCTGGGAAATTGGAGTCTTGTTAATGAGGGTCCCCGGGGCGACGATCATGTTTTCTAGAGCGACTCTCGACACTTAGGGTCTGGGTTCTCAGGAGCAAGAATCTCCCCACCTTGGTTTGAACCGTGAAACTATCCTAACTGCTACAATTATTGGGCGATTGTCAACCTGTTTCCAAATTTCTAATAAATGGGCGCCAGGAAAAAGTTACGATAATATTTAACTTTATTATTTCTCATAAACCTGCCAGCTGGGTCGATGGGTCACGTTAGAAATAATGGTATTATCTATTAATAGCCGATTCCCCGATCTGCCGTCTATAGGGGAATGTCGGGGAATCTAAAAACAGAATTTTTTGATCTAGCTACTTTAGCTTGAATTGGCAAATGAAAATCATTTGTTTTTCTTTCAAGAGAAACTTAATGTTTATTTCTATCAAATGCAGTAAATTAAAAGTAAAAAATTTACATTGAGAAACTTTCTTAGTCATGACCGGGTTCGAACCTTATACGGCGATTCTGATTCTGCGTGCTTTTTGATTGATGCCACCGATGAAACCCCTTTCCCCTTCTTTTTGAGGCCCCGAAATCCAAGTCCAATTACCACGAATCTACTTCTTTTAAAACGAAAAACGCCGATTCACCGCTTCGCACCACTCAAATATTTGTTCCAGCTCCACTATATTGTCTGATGCCCGTTCTCACCGTATAAATATCCAGTGCTTTTAAGCAAACAAATCTTAGTTCTATCTTCCGTTTATAGGAAGAAAAAATAAAATCCGGTATCGTTTGTGAACCGATATATTTATAAGTTCAAGAATGATTAGAGTTCACGCGCGAAAAATCAAGTCTTATTTGATGCACAGAAAATATTCAGAACTCCGACACGTTCCCAAATCTTAGAAGTATCACGAGGTCACTTCGGTTCTGACGAAAATATTAGAGTCCGAATATGTCCCTCACGTCCGATTCTTGCTCTACCACACGAAAATATTTCAAAGTCTGGGAACACGTATTGCAGACCCCCGAAATTTTTACAAGTGCACAAATTAATCTATTTGCGAGCGAACTGCTCACCGTCACGACATGCGACCGAATGAATTTTATCCTCCCTTTTAAAACCCACAATGCCTCGCCTTTCTTTTTTTTCGACAAAATGCCCAAACTTCGGTTTAATAATCAGTCGACGCTTCTTCAACCAATCCACAAATCTTTTATATTTCCTCCTACTCACGCCGTCACCTCCCGGTCAGATGAATGTTTGTTTACCCCGACAACAACCACGACGTCGTTACTAAGGTTTATTGCCTATTATTTGCCCTAACCATTTCGCCCATTTACGATAAATATTCTGTAATAAAACATGTTCCCATATTGGTATGTCACAACCGATATAGAGAATAGTTAAAGCGAGTCCTTATAAAGCTACAGTCTTGTTAAAAAAAGTTTCCGGATCGATAATCGTGTTTTCTGGGAGCAAGGCTCCCGTCACTATGGGTCTGATCGTGTTTCTGGGAGCAAGAATCTCATAACTTAGGTTTGGATCGATATAGAGTAGAGTTATAACGAGTCTTTATAAAGCTAGAGTCTCGTTAATCAGGGTCCGCGAATCTATGTTTTTCAAGAGAACAACACTCGTCAATGTTAAAGAAGTTCGATATCAACATATTATTAAAAAGAATGTATTGTTAAAATGGACCCGCTCCTCGTACATTACATACAGTTTTTACAATTCTTTGACAAAATGGAAATAGCAAAGCATATCAAATTAAATAATGCCCGAAATATTCAAGACAATTGAATGTAATATGAGCTTGAAGTTACATTTTATCCTTTGCCATCTTGAATACTTTCCGGGAAGCTGTGAAGCATTTGGAGAACCATTCCAGGGGAATACAAAACCTATGGAAATTAGGTACCTGAATCGATGTAATATCTCCGTGATAACTGGATACTCTTTGTGTTTGTAAGAGATAAATCACGCTCACCTGATAGTTGTTTCCGGACTCAGATTCTTGCAAAATTTTAATATTTCTCAACCATCTTGTCTGCTGTTCTAATTTGTTATCCGAATCTACCATTTTTAATTCTATATTTTATATTTTATCGCCATGTTGCTGCGATATTCTGTTTAGATGATCTACGCGTGATTCGACGTTCGTCAATTTTTCGCATTGTTGGTCTTGAGAATGTCCTAATGCTATAGCATTGTCTTTTAAAATGATAACTTCAGAATTAATTTTGTTGAAAGATTCGTTTTGTTCTCTCTGTATTCGATTGCTTGGAAATTTAAAAAAGATTCCATCTTAAATAAATATTACTAAATTCAGTTGATGTATCCGCCGTAACTGGGATTTTCACGTATTTCCTCACGTATTTCCTACGAAAATTCTTAAATTCTTGTGCCCGATTTATTCATTTCCTGATTATCTTCTAATTTTGCATTCATTTCCAAATCCTTCTAATTTAACATTATTATTTTCAAATTTTGTTTCATTTTCAAGTTATTCATTCTAATTTAGTATTCAAGATAGATTTAGTAGGGGAAATACTTACTGAATGATGGAACATTACGTACGCCCCTTTCCGACTCTTTGCCCATTGCACGGAGTTCCTCAAGGATCGACTTTAGGCCCTATTCTGTTCCTACTTTACGTAAACGATATGCTCGACGATTCGAAACGGAAGAACGGTTCTCTTTGCGGATGATACGAACATTTTTTTCAATAAAGAACCCGTAAATAGTACAATATCAGATGTTTCAAATTGGTTCCGAAATAACAAATTAATAGTAAACGAAAAGAAAACGGTTTTAATGGAGTTTTATTTTAAATAAAAATTCTGTGCTCCATTGAAAATGAACAGTGACCATTGACTGATGTTAAGGCAACAAAATTTTTAGGTCTCTCAATTAGCCCAAAACTTAAATGGAACGTCCATTTAAAAAGAATTGAACACAAAATTAAGTTCATTATACTCCGGGTTTAGAATTCTTTCAAATTCAGTCAGACTTCATACTGCTCGTTGTGTATATTTCCGAATGTTCATTCCCGCCTGAGATATGGCATAATATTCTGGGGAAATACATCTTATAGCTCCCAGACTTTCAGATTACAAAAACGAATTGTACGAATAATAACCAAATCCCACCCAATTGATTCATGTAAGCCTCTTCATTAATCTAGGAATTTTACCATTACCTTGTCTGTTTATTTACGAATCAGTGGTTTTTGTCAAAAATGACTTGCTTAAAGGGCGGGAATATTTTTTCAGAAAATGCCGAAGTCTATTACTATAACACTGGACGTAGCAATCATATTCATCAGGTGACAGTATCAACAGCTCATTACAAAAAATTCACATACATGTATACCCACTCTCACAGAATATGGGCGATGCCTTGTGCGGCCAAATCTGGCTTTTTCCCCAGCTTGACAACCATCGCTGGACACTTGACCAATCCTGGCGTCGAGGCGTATCCGCTCTTATCATTGGCTTTGCTCCAAGTTTCAGGACGTCCTCCTTCCTCCCCTCGAAGATTTTCCTCCTGTTATCTCAAAGGGGGGGAGCAATTTCTGAGGGCAGTGACGCTGCCCCGCTAACGTGGGGCAGGGGTCACAGGGGAGGAGGGTGAGAGGAAGTAAGAGGAGGTAACGGGAGAGGGCACAGAAACGAAACGGATTTTCGTGCGCGGGCGGAGGATCACTCCGCCAATTGCATGACGTTGGTCCATTGAAGATAGAGATATTTTCTCAATAAAATCTGTGGATGAAAAGATCTCCAACTGGATAGAGGAGTTTTCGCTAATTTATGATTGAAATACAGGCGATTTCAATTTTTAAATCATTGTTTTCTTCAAAACCGCTACAATTTGTTTTATCAGATTTTTTCCTCCTATGTATCAAAGGACGGTAAAAGAATGTCGGTCTCATTTTCGATTTAAACTTATATTTTGAAAATTGAAAAAGAATTTTTCAAACTGCAAAATTGGAAAAATAGAGATTTTACTGGTTGGAAAACTCTTTTCCCAATTCATGTAATAGTATAATATTGCAAGCAGTGACAAATTAAAAAAGAAAGTATGTGCTGTTGTAGTAAAACTACTGTTTGTTGCCTTATAAGCATTATAATTCTTCTTTTAAGAAGCTAAATCAATCAACTATTTTGAAACTTAAAATATTGTTAGTATTATAGTATTACAGAACATATTATAGCATAGCATATGAGTCATTCAATTTAGGTTATGTTTTATGAATACCGAATGCAAATTGACTGGTACCCCAGTTAGCACTGGTTTTAAAAATCATGTAGCATTTCTGCTTACTAGGCGGTTCTGTATTTCAGACTGGTGTTTGCAGACCGATTACAGCTCTGTCTTATCGCGTAATGGAGATCACCCTTGAAGATATGGCAGGAGGACAAGATAAGCACTTCTGCAGCATAGCTACTTCGCGAGTCCTACACAATAGGCAGCACGAATCCGGAAATATTTCTAAATAATCAACTATAGAATAGTACCGTGCCGAAGATGACTGCATTCTTATCAAGAATGAGTTTGCTTTAACCTGGAATAAATTTAGCATAACAAATTTCAAGATGATATTCATTCTACAACACTCATCGGCGCTGTGAGGTACCAGATAGCTCCAGGATCGGGAACGCGTAGATAGGAGGAATGGTCGCCAGATCAAATCCTGCCGAATAGGCATTTTTTACCCAGATGCCTGGAATATATTAATCGCTGTTATCACGAGAGAGACATTCCAAATTCTCGGTAAAGGATGGATCAAACGTTTTTTGTAAATGCTAATATGATTAAATTAAGATTGTGTGCTGGTTTCAGTTCCAAGCAATGACGAACGAAATTTGGAAGAGATAGCTAAAATAATAATAGTGTCTCAATTGCAATATCATTATCATAATTTTACGCAATCGTTGTGTTAATGGAAAAAATCTGTACCGTTAAAATCACTAGAATACCACAACAGTTCTAGAGATAATCCGAACCCACAAGCCTGGTTTATTATAGTTCTTGTAATAAAGGTAATTTCTTCGTTCTTTTAACAATTGAGAAACGAATATGGCTTTTTTACACGTTTAACAGTTCTCTTAGAGGCTATAACGAACTCATTAAAATTACCGTTTTGTGTTTGTGCTCGTGATAAATACAATAACAGAACGCATCTCCTAATTGTTTGCAACACTCGATAATTGTATTTATTTTGATACTTAAATGCTGACAAGCCTTCTATAGTATAACATATCAAAATGTATTAACTCCAAAACAAAGAGTTAAGTGGTCATGTGAAAGAAATCAATATTTTTATTATTATCTCCATTTTTAAATAAACAATGTTTTATACGTCATATCTTTTAGTGTGTAGACTGAGACTGTGGTCAGTATTAATTCAGTCCAAATTTTCAAAGAAAATAAGGAATTTTAATTAAGCATATCCACGATTATTCGCCATGTTTGTAGGTAATCCAATGCACAAATCACCTGTCATTTAGTCTCACATAGAAAAACAAGGGAGGTGCGAATTTTGTATCTCAAAATTTCCGGATAAATGACTTGAAATCTAAATTTTGAACTTAAGATAAAATTCATTAATAAGATAACAGAGAGTTTGATAAATAAATATACATCCGCACATTTTAAAGCATCAGATGCCCTAATATTGCATTTCGAGAAATTGTGCTTTGAGAAACGAATATGTTTAGAGAATATGATTTATTATATTCAAACGTTACTCACAGAGAAAAATGGAGAATATCGGAAAAAAATTATTTCGTATTCGTAGATACAATAAGAATTGAAGATTACTGAACGACCAATAACTCTCTATGTAGCCGAGACGTTTTAACTTCGCACAGATCGGAGGTACGGAGGATTTGTGCCCCCGCGATGCTTTTTTTCTTCTGTTCCATTCTGTTTTAACTAAGTCGGAGAATTAAATAATAAGAATGTTTACTGAAAATACTTGTATTTATTTGTTGCTTACAAGATCTCTTTGCTGAACTTCTTTTTAATATATAATGTGTAATTAGTTCTGCAGGAGTTTCACCTCTGATTTATTACGAATACTTTATACAAATGTGTATTTATTTATATTCAGTTAATAAGAATTTAACGTAACTTCGCTTTCTGCAATTAAGATAGTGTATGTTATATTATTTGCATTCACTTCCAAAACCGTTCGTAACTAATTTATGTCACTGGTTGGTGGAAATGAAATATGAGGGAATGTTTATCCCGTTCGTTAGTGATAACTACATTGTGACCTGATAACCGTATTAATTGAGTACTAAAGAAGTAATTCCTTCCGGCCGGGAATCGAACCCGCACGTTCGGATTTATGACTAGTTGCCTGACCTCTGAGCCTGGAGAAACGTGTTTTACAGTTGGGTTTCTGGGCCTGTGTATTCCACGCATTTGATATTTCACCACTACTAAGATTTGATGTATGTCATATGACGGAAGGTTTGAACCTTTGGCACTTATATCGAAGTTGTGACCTTATACAATCGTTGCCCTAGATTGTTACAAATTACTCATTTTTTCTTGTTTAGATAACACATTCATATTTTGCAAAATGGATCATTTATATAAAAATAAATCCACCTTGAAATGACACAATGCAGAAACTCTCAGTACTTTTTTTGTATCTCACTTGTAGAACTGCTGTACAACTTAGATGGATTTTGAAACTATGATAATCTGACATCTCAGCACAAAACAATACGCACTTTCGTTTTACTTTCACATGCACGGCGATACGGAGTAATATACGTAGTAGAGAAATTTATGTAATGCAGCGGAAAATCGATTTCAAGTGATTTCAACGTGTAATACACGTTTTGGAGTCCCCTGATACCGAAAAAGTGTTTTCGAGAACAACTAGTCTGTCTGTAACCACACAACATTCTTTCCAAATTGAAGAAACCCTTGTTCTTCTGGCTGTTGCTAGCTTTGAATTTTGAAAATTTTGAAATTTGGGGGTACTTTACATGAAACCTTTCGGACATTTTCAAAATTTTCTCACAAACGGCTTCATATTTTTCTCTTTAAATTTCTTGTAAGAATAGAATAAAATATAATTAGAAAGAAGACATAGATCCAATTCATGAGTAACTCTTGAATTTTCTGTAAAATTTTAAAAATTTGAATTTTTTTGGGACGTCTACCAACAACTACTAAATTGAAAACAGAGATTTTTAAAATGAAATTTGTTGTCCACACTGGCCCTTGTATAAATGGTCATGTAGGCTTTTTTGAAATATTGCATTTTTCGTGCAAAAAGCAGAAGGTACTTCAATTTTAAAGAATGGTCGAAATGCAAAGTCAATTGAAACCGTTTTTTCTTAACTTATAAAACGTTTCCGAAACAGATTTTGTGAAATTGTTCTTCGTTGTAAGGAGCATTCCATTCTCAGCAAGCAACTCAACAAGTATCACCTACTACATCCTAATATGTGAAACATTGTATATGTGGCTGCGGGGAGTGTCGCCATGTAGTTCAGGTACTACGAAGGTTGCTTGCAGAACCGAGGACTCGGGAGTTCAGGGTCCTGGTCTGTCTATGCATTTTTTAAAGTTTGAAATGTGTGAGATTTTAATTAAAACTATTTTTTTCACATCAAGGTATGTATTTATGGTTGCTTGTTGAGAGTTTTAAAACCAATGGAGTGGTAATAGTGTAACATTTGTAATTTATTAAGCAAACATTACTACAACACGAGAAACTAAGAGCTGATTTTTATTGAAATGTGAGTAGTGAATAAAAAGATAATAACTGCGTAATGATAGATTTTTCTTGAAGTCACAGGCATGTTTTTAGATTATAATAATTATTTACAGCAAATGAATTTTGAATGTCGGACTGTGTCGAAACTTGTTCACTACATTTTGCTCAACGTTATCATTGCCCATAATCTCACCTTGGACTGAGGTTGATAAGAGCTGAGCGTCTGGCTAGAAACTGAAGCGTCTGGCAGCAAGAGAATTACATAGTACTGAACTGAAACATTCTTGAGTAGAATTAACTATTTTATAGTGTCGGGTAGATTTCTTGTTTTCTGTATTGTCTCCTAGAGGTAATTTAGACACATTTAAATTGCAGAAGGCAGCAATGAGTTTGAAGACAAAATTGTAAGATTCTTAATTAAATACACGGAAATGCGTACGTATGTTCAGAAGTGGTAGTGCACCGCTTAGGTGCGTGGCTTTACAATAGAGGAACGCGTGTTCAAATCCGGCAGTGTATCAGCGGTTTTAATTCACGAATAATAAAAATCAATTCCCAGTAACGATGTCGAGAATATTATTCTAAACATTCCTCTCTCTTTGCAAGCAGATACATGGTTACAAAACCAGGAAAGAATTTGACGCATTTTCGATTACTGGTCGTTTACCAGATCATCTACTATTCCATATTTTTCCTCTTCATAGGCCGTTTTTGGTTTTAGCATTACTACATCTGCTTTCCAATCCTAATATAACGTCCCTTTGTAATTAATGTTATTTGTGTCTCTCTGCCCTTTGTCAAGTTCTATTTTCTTCTTTAGTTTGAACTTCCACATATCTACTACCAAAATATGAAGAACTAGAGGTGCAAAACTAAAGGTTGTTAATGGCCAGACTTTCTTGTAGCAAATGTGTTTCTAATTTCCTTTGTGTGACTTGTTTCAAGGTTTTGCTCCATTCTCCTGCCAGCTGCCATCTATCGCCGCACAAAATACATTTTGACATTTTCGTAACTTTTCGGTTCCAAATAGTAGAACCGAAATATTATTTAGAATATTAAAGAAGGCTAAAATCTTGTCCTAAAGAGCTATTTCTCATGGAAAAAATTTGGAGCCGTTGTTAAGAAAATAGCGTTAAGCGTTACTGTAAAGGCAAAATTTGAAGCTCTTGCACAGAATCTATTGAGTTTCCAAAAACTCATTTAAAGTCATCATTTGAGGTACTTCTACTCACAATTTCAATAATGTATACAAATCTATTTAAATGTGCATATTAATGGCGTGGAGAGATATTTCTATAAACTTACATTTGTGTACTTTTAAAAACAAAAGAATACAACAAATGAACTTTACGTCATATTAAACAGTGCAATTTAGCATTTACCATTGGAAAATTTTAAGAAAATATTTGGAGCCATTTTTTGAGAAAATGGCGTTGGAAGCGTTTCTTGAAAAATGCGGAATTGTTAGGTCATTTACAAAACATTATTGAGATTTCGAGAAACTTTATCTGACATTGAGTGAAAAGCACACATACAAGGCGAAGAATTGGCTCTTAATAAATATTACTGATATGAGAGATAAGCTCAAAAAATAAATTTTTTGAAAAAACAAAAGAATAGAGCAATGTGGCGTTTATGCTAATGGATAGAGTGCATCTAGTTAGTGCTCTAGTAAAATTTAAAGAAAATGGAGCCGTTTTTGAGAAAATCTTGTTTATGCACATTTTTAAAATTGCAAATATTACAATCATATTGTGCGAAATCTACTAAAACTTTCAAAACATTTAGATGACCTTAATTAAAAGAAATCCACCATGAGCAAATATATTTCATTTGAAGGAAAAATTTATCTTTAATTGCTTAGTTGTAGGAAGACGCCGAAAATATTCAAACTTTCGCAATTTTTGAAATTTCTGCGTTAATCGTGAAAATCGACCTATTCACTTTTATAACTGTATTTTACTCTATTCTTACAAGAAATTTAAAGAAAATTTGGAGGCGTTTTGAGAAAATTTTGAAAATGTCCGGGGCGTGATATGTCCTCTCTAAAATATAATAATTGTTTTTCAAAATCTTCAGCCCAGCAAAACGACCTGGGCTCTTCAATTTGAAAAGATCGTATGCATGCTTTAGGCGCTAGTTAGTTCACATACACCAGACGGACAGACGGACGTTTTGCTTCCAATTAGTTTTCGGCATCATGAGTCAAGCAAACTGGGTTTCTGGCTACACCACGTGTGTTAGAAGATATTTTTTCTTCAATTTAGCAATTGGTTTGATTCAATTTTTCGTCACCAGAGCGCCGTAATGACTTTTTCCGCCGAAAATTCGCCGTTTTTTTTCGCGCAGCATTACATAACTTTCTCTATACTACGTATATTACTCTGTATATACGTACGTATACGAGATAGTAATGTGTAAAGGGTTTGTTAACATGCGTTACGTAGATACATTCTAAGGAATGAGTTATGATGAAGTTGAATGATTGAAAAAATAATTCTTGGTTTTTAAAACTATGTATTTATATAATAAATATTTGATTATCAGTTGATGTAAATATGTTTATCATGCCCATTTGCTAACATTCTGAAAGGCTACATTGTTGTGAATGATATTATCACAATGCTTATTATTAAATATTCTTTCAACCATTCATTCAAGAGTATGCTACAACCATTTTACAAAACTCTCCTTAACCATGGATCCAAAAGAAAGTAATCTGTGGGTCACGTGACCCTCTCTGATCCTAGAAAATATACATTTATCTTCTTAATGAACTAGTAAACTAGTAATGAAGATGTGAAGATGAAGATCTTTTATTTAGATAATAATATTTCATCAGAAAAAGTTCTTAACCCTTAACTTGATGCTGAACTATTTGTTACATTATTTTAGAGAGACACCCAATAAGCTACATGCAAGACAGGTTAAAACAAATGTTGAAAGGTTTGCTTAGTCCATCATTCAAATAATCACAAATGTTGGTGGTTATCGTTTAAAACTTGAGAACGGCCGCATAAGCTTTTGACTTCATACATAAGCGATTTCCCGCTTTTTGTCAGCGGTTCACTGAAAAATAAGTAGAGAAATAATAACGGGTTTGTATCTGTAATATTTAATCCAGCAATTAATACAAACATAAAAGGAGGATTCAAATAAATAATGAAAAGTCAAGATACATGGTTGTAGGGAAATCTCGATATGATATAGAACAGAAATAGGTATATTTTCGAGTAGTGAAGGAATTTAAATATCTTATGAATTATTACAGCAGGTGGATCTAATAACAATGACTTTTTATTAAAAATAAACAAGGGAAGGCTGATTATTAGTAGACTTCATAAGATTTATGATACAAGAATATCTGAAAGAATAACAAGAGACAAATATACAAGACAATGGTAGAGGAGCTGTGTTACGTATGGATCAGAAATTTGGGTTAAAATGATAATAAACTCTCGGTTAAATGCCATGAAATGAATTTTTGGAGACGATGTTGTTAGATACTGTTTGATAGAATACCAAACGAAGAGATTAGACAGATAATGAAGATTGAGAGACTGAGATCGAAATTTAAAATCAAAACAACTCAATGGTATAGCTATCTAATGAGAATGCATGCTGACAGAATATCAAAATTATCTTTGAGTGGATCCTTTCTGAAAGAAGAAAACGAGGAAGGCTAAGGAAATCTTGTCAGTCATCGATTCGACAATGACGAGCAAAAAGGATAGAGGAAGATGCCTGATGGAATAAAAACATTAGCGTGGAAGTGCGGAAAAACGATCATTAGAACTGCAAAATACTCGCTTAAGAATTAATAATAATTACCTTTAAACCCAAAGTGGAAAAACTGGATGAAGAAGCCTTGTTATTATGTGCTACACAAGTAAGCGGCGCTAACAGATCTTGCCGGAATCTAAACCAAAAGCAAAGCGTTCTTATTTGAAAAGATTAGAATAAAGAAAGAAAATTGATTATTTTCAGAGTGAAGTCCTTTTAGATAACAAATGTCAGATATTACTGTATTTGATATTTAGAATATTTGTAAACTTTGTCTAATTATCGGCATGATCGCTTTTTCAATGGGAACAACTATTCTTCGGAATTTATAGGTCGAAATGTAAATGGTGTAATGAGGAAATGTGGATTTAGACCGAAGTAAAAGAGAAAAACTATAACAACAGTAAATTCACATTTCTTTGTGTTGCACCAATGAATAGTGTCAATTCCGCAATTAAATATGTGGGTCGTTTTAGCCTGAAATCTTCATTTTAGGGGCTGCGATAACATAATTCACAGGAAAGTGTACGGTACTATCGACGAATGACAGAAAATATAAGTACAACAGCCAGTTGAGCCAGTTCTGATGCAGTAATCCAAAGGCAGATTTTTTAAAAACTCCAGACATTGTTCATCATTTCTATCTCATGGTATGCAACATATTCTCGTTAATGTTAAAATGTTTAGTATCACTTTCGGAATCCTAAGACTTAGGTAAAGGCACGCAATGGTGACCCTCTAAAGATTTGGTTATGAATCCAACAGCGATAGCACAGATTGTCTCTGGCCTTCATCGCCAACTTGTAGTTAAAGTGGTCGTTGAAGAGGCACCAATGTGGAATGAATTATGAATTGAGGTCATTGTGTTATTATTTAGATTTTTTTGTAAAATCGTCTCTGGTGAGAGATACACTATATACGAACGCAAACTATCAATCAACAAGGTACATTTAAAGCACATTGTAATATAGCATAGTGCGTTTCAAAAATAATAACATTTTCGTTATAATTTTAAATTCAACTCAATTCATATTTTTATCATTTTTACGTATTAATTCATAAGTACTTCTAATTAAATTACTTTATAAATACGTATAACTTGGTCGAAACTTTTCCCCAAATAAAAAATTATTGCTTATTTTGTTTACAATATTTATTAACAATCATTAAAATTATAAATAATATGCAGTAATATTACTGAAGATGGCAGGAACACATATTCAATAAATTGGCAATTTGTATAAAATGTAAAAAATTTATAAAAATAAAACAAAATTCAATTTTGCAACGATATTTTACAGAAGAGGATCCTTTATTTATTTTCTGACGATTATTGTGATGCAGATTTTGAAGTTTGACAACATTTAGAACAATATTAATAATTACTAATTTTGAAAATAATTTATGACAGAAGAAATTTATGATTCTTAATGATTAGCGAAAACAGTGTTTGAATAGGTCTGCTGATTCAGAAGAAGTGGGTGTAACATTCCGATGACGTATAAAAACATTGTGTGCATTACTTTCGTCTCTCGAAAAATAAAATATCTTAACGTAAAAATATACTTGCTGTAATAATGTAAATATACTAATTTTATTGCGTTGGATTGGAAATCATACATAAATTACATGTAAGTAATATACTGATGTGTGTATGTGTGGGTGTGTGTGTTACCCCAAAGTTCACGTAATAAAAGCTGGCGTTTCTACCTTGCAACATTAAAATATAAAAATGTTGTATAAGAGCTATATCTCTGTTTTTGATTCTCACGCAAAATCTCAAAGACAAGGTATCACACATGATTTTTAATATTTGGTGGTAAAGAACTCACAAAATGCAATCAACTTAACGTTATATTGAAGTATAATAAATTGTGATCCCCAAAACAAAAGATCACAAATCATTCATTTGCTTACACACTTACCAATCATAATGTCTGCAGTAGAAACTTTCATTGTGACTAAACGAACTTTAAATACTTTAGTTTATTTAGTATTTTACACATCAAACTATTTTATTCAAATATTAATGTTCGTGACCATGTAGCATTTTTGTATTCGGTCATCTGAAAAATTGATGATGAAGCATTTCACAACTGAAAGCTGCTATCTCGAGACGTGTTTGTGTAACTGACTTAAACGTATTTATGTTATTAATTTTTCTAATAAAATAACTGTTAGATAATGCATATAATGCAAATTATTTGCATTGTATATTAAATATTACTATAAAATGAAGAAAATGTAGACATCGAGCCTAATACCTGTCGTCCAGTGTTATTTTTTGCAAAAAAACCCGTTTTATAACTCTCTTGAAATATGTTTTTACTGGGAAATTGCATGACTTTATTTATGTAATTAAATGTATATACAAAAATGTATGTAAATCTGTTGGTTGATTTATCATTTATATTCAAATATTTACTATAATATAACTCGCCATCACCGCCATTTTGTAATGTTCAAGATAATAGTCCCGCCTCCCTGAAATGAAGCCATAAAGGATTGGTCAGGCTCGATCCCCGCAGGGCGGGGCAGGGTCGGAAAATCCTGGTAGTTCGCCCAGACATCGCCCATTTTTGTGCAAGCGAGGGTACATTATTTTACAACACTTTGCCAGATGACATTAAACGATTAAATTTAATAGAAAAGTTTAAATCCTGGCGAAATCGTTTGTGCTGCATAACCGTTTATACAATTAGAGAC
The DNA here is from genome assembly GCA_964035755.1 of Teleogryllus oceanicus. Taxonomy (NCBI): domain Eukaryota; kingdom Metazoa; phylum Arthropoda; class Insecta; order Orthoptera; family Gryllidae; genus Teleogryllus; species Teleogryllus oceanicus. The sequence continues at coordinate 74,669,133 of CAXIVR010000002.1, read as the reverse complement.
TATACTGAGTACCACAAGAAAAGCAATATTAATTTTAACAAGGATACATAATGAATTATTTACTATTTGGACTATATAAATGTGTATAAACAACCTGTAACATGTATTGTATTGCAGCCTCCAGGTCAATGACCCCCATCTCGATCAGGTTTTTCGTCCAGTTTCCCTGATCCATTGTGCAAAATGCTGAGAGATGGCCCGTTGTTTTGTTTCTGGACATAAAGGTAACTTGTTTTCAGCACGTCTTCTAGAATTCATTGGGAAATATAGTTATTCAAATTATCGTTTCCATGTTGTTGCGGCAGGAAGTATTATTCCTTGATGAAGGACATCAAGGGTAAGAGCCCAAAATTTATTGCTTATTTATCCTTGAAAAAAGATTTTATTACATGAGAGCCTTTTTTTATTTTCAAAATTTATGTAGTATATGACAGTGTAGGGATCACAGAATTTTGAGAATGTGCACAGGGTTCACTTCTCCCCATAGCACGTCATACGCAGTTTCAACTGTTTTTTTTTGACTTAAAATAAATAAAAAATAAATTCATTTCTGCTAACATCTTGATAATTAAATTAGTAGGGTCCGTATTGCCTAATGATGCTACCATTACTCCCTTTTCTTGCGGTTCTCCCTCGACTAATTCTCGCGAAATTTCTCCTTCGGGATTTGTATTAGTATCCGCCATGTTATCTACATTGACGTTTTCTCGGGACGTACCTTCTACTTCTAGTATCCACTTAAATTTCAATACAAATGAAAATTTCAATAATATTAAATTTTCACAAATGATTATAAATGAAATGGTTTTGGCTTTACTTATAATTTCAAGCTGATTTCATGTGTCAATCCATACATTTCAGATTCCTTTTTAATAGACTAGTTATAATTTATATGCGCTATTATTAAACATTCCGCAATTTGTTATAAATTATAACAAAATTTGCTCCACGTTGGGCCGGCCATTTTGAAACGCTCTCCCTTTCTGTTAAATTATTTCTGTAACCAGTTTCCGAATTTATATCATTTTTAGGCGCCAGGAAAGGGTTGCGAGTTTAAATTTCCCGCAAACACATCTAAAGGGAAATAATTATCCTACTAGCTTTGCCGGTTGTCTTCTTACGAAAATAATCGCCACCGGTACTTACTTTCTTCCTAGCAAACGATCGATCATTCGATCCGCTCTCCATACGGAAGAAGCGAGGAATCTGAAATTTGTTTCTGGGATGAAATTATTAAACTGTGGATTGGACAAGATGCTAAAGAAATGATAATTAGCTTTTCCTTTTCAGAATGAGAACGTTAAAAGTTTATTTCTCAAATAATTATTTTTGACATGAAATGTCACCTTGGTCATGACCGGTAGTAAAAATTGTCTATAGCGCTATTGTTCTTACTATTTTAGATATCCATGCTATCTTGGAAGATGAGACCAGGAAGAATCCACTGCTCCGACCAATCTTCTTGTATCTTGTTCTCGGTCCTCTCTGCTGATCAATGTCCTCTCAACTTATTAATTGTTTCACTTACTACTCCTGGTGCTAGAATTATTCAAAAGTTCCAAATAAAATTTCGCACACAAAATATAAGTCCTCACTGTTCAATTATTTCCCGCAAAATTCCACCAAGTCCCGCATCTATCTTTTACAATGACCTCTGCAGTACGATTTGCACGGTACGTGGTCTAAAGCTTCTCTTCTGGGCCATTACGAAGTTCAACCCTCCATAACTTTCTCTATGCGTTCTTGTCTCCTTGTTTTGATAAAAACAATCTCGAGTTTCCTTCTACATCATACCCCATTACAAGTTTACCACCAATCCTACATGCCCTTATATCTCAATCTTCTGTCCGTTACTTGCCGCGTTAAGTTTATTTACTTCCGCTTCTCTTGTTGCTAAGGAACGCCCTGCCTGCATGCCTATGCCCTCAACATTTACACTTTTTACGAAGAATTTAATAAATTCTTGTCCCCAATTCCCATCAAAATATTACGTGACAGTCTGGTATGTCACAGTATATTTCAATTCAGCACATCAAAATTATAATTCGAGACATGCTCAACTCTGTGCCGAATAAAAACCTAGTCGTGCAAAAACAGCATACGTCTGTACTTTCAGGCACAATTATGCGAATAGAACTCAAATTATCGAAAATTATGTATGACCTTATTTTAAAATCTATCTTTAAGGATCAGATTTCATTAGGAGTAAAAATATTTCTGTCCCTAATGGTAGTTGTAGGAAGACTCAAAAAAATTTAGAAATTTTGCAATTTTCGAAAACTCAGAGTTTTCAACGAACATGATACGTGAACCATTATCTTAAACGTCCTTCACACTATCCATCAACAAAATTTAATAAAAAACGATAGTTTTTTTATTTAGAAAATTCCCACTGCATGAAAAGTCGATTCGATTAATATCGTTTCAAAATCAAGGGTGCCGCTACATCAGCCACATCGATTGGGGAATATCAATTTTGGGGGAAGTCGGCTGAATGGTTTAGCCGCTAGCGTTGTTCACAGACGGACAGACGTTTTGCCGTCACTCGATTTTTCAGTATCAAGGACCCTACAATTCTTGGATTCTGGCTATACAACGAGTTAGAGGATTTTTTTTCTAAATTTAGGAACTGTATTTATCCACTTTTTAATTATTAGGGTCCTGTAATAAGAGTTTTTCTGTCGAAAATTGGCCGTTTTTTCGCTCAGCATTACATAACTTTCTCTCCGGTCCGTAGCGGAGAAAGCAAACATTTTTGGTGGGCTGTGTTATTGTACCTATCATTGGCACTACTCAATGCACTGGCACGGATTTTCCCCGGCTTTAGCTGTAAGTAGAATTTCGAATGGAGGCCTGCGGCACGAACGCAGATTTTAAATGTGATTCTCAGTGATTGTCTTTAAAAGCCCTCTTATCCGCTCATCTAGGTGACAGCATAGTGAAGCCATTAGTATATAGTATACGAAAGCCTTTGGGTGCAATATGTTTTCTGAATCTATTTACAGATATACACTATAGTCGCCAAAGAGCTGAAAATTGAATATCTGTTATTCAGCACAAAGCATTGTGGATCTAGTATCAGGTTCAGTTTGTATGTACATGGTTTATTAGTGAGTGTATTGGAAACCATCAGAACATTTAAGAATTTATCAATACTCTATAGTTATTGGGTGCAGAAGAAATGAGGGTGCGGGAAAATTGTGTAGTGGTTTTAAAAGATTATGGGGAGATCACAGTTCAATATGTGGGTTTCGATATTTGTCACAAGACGGTCGTACCTTAGTAGAGAGGTAAGTGATCAAGAGAAATAACGAAAATTGATGTTTTTCTATAGTGTTCGAGCAGTTGTTGTTTGTATGTGATTCTGATTGCCGTGCAGCCACGTTGTTTCTGGTGGTATTGAGGGTTACTACAGCATGCCACTTTTAGTAGAGATATCATGATGCAGTGAAGTACGTGAATCCAATGAAATACATGTTTAAAGTATAAATGTTAATGCACTTAATCAACAATTTGGTAGCAGAGGTATATTGTTAAAGATGAACCGTGACCGAGAATTATTGTAGAATTGGACTGTTAAATAAAAAAAAATAGTCTCTAGAGTTTGAGAATGCTTATATAATGTAAGCATATAGTATATGAAGATATAATAAAAGAAGAACCGAAAATTAATGAAAATGATCCAAACACTTATGAATCGTGGAAAGATTGGTCTCTTAAAAATGATGAACACTATGTAGTAATAATAGTAACACTACCAAAAGAGTCGTATCTTGTCTGGGATTTGAAGGTGAAAGGAACTGTGGATATGTTAAAATGTACGAGACAAAACAAGAAGAGATGATTATTTCATCATTAAAGGTTTACTCAAAGAATATATTTAAGGTCGACTACTAATCCTTCAATAAAATATGAAGAAATGAGGGAATGCTCGCTAAGAAACGAAAGATTTATCAAGCAAGTGGCATTACACGGAGTACCAAATTGCTTTCAAATCGATAGAAAGGAAAAGGAATTGTGGAATCTGTACATCGCGATTTGTATGGAACAATACAAGAAACGACACTCTGAGGAAAAAGTTGTATGTTGGTTCTGGTAGATGCATTTAGCCGAAGATTTGTAGTGTGTAAGTGGAAAGAGTGAATGTGCTGGTAATTAAAATTTTGTATTGAACTGAATAACATCCACCAACGACTTAATACATTCAATCACATTGATTGGGTGAATTTATTAAAACAGTTGTAAGAATATTGTAAGAAGAAAAGAATTAAAATGAGAGAACAACAGCGTATGCACCATAGAGCAATCCGTATAGCTAAAAGACGAATACAATGTCAACTGAAACAAAGAGGACATTATTACGGAATCTGGCTACTACACAAGCATTGCATTTGAGCTTACATACGACCTTATACCCACAAAAAGAAAATCTAAAGATCCTATGGAAGTATAAATGAACAAGAATCCTTCTGCGTCAGAATATTCGGCTGTAGGCTTTGTTGCTAACGCTGCAAGAGCAGTTTCAGAACTGTTTGGGTGAGCAATAGAATGATGGATGAGTTTCTACAAAGTGATACCCACTTCCTAGCTTACACTAGGGAAAATGCTTGTTGTCACGTTTCCTTAGACGAACAGAAGATGGTTTTCTATTGTAATTCATGCGACATACCATTTCAGCTTGCTATGACCTTTTTACCCGCTCAAACACACAGGTACTACTAGTCAACGAATTTTTTCAATGCCGCCCAGATGTGAATTACTACGGCTTTACTGACGAGGCGATGTTTTGTGCATGATCACAGCTGCAAGATTCTTCAACAATAACCCCAACAATACAATCACATCGGGCTTTTCGGAAATCCGACAATGAAAATGCTTTTGCGCGCTAAAAACATCTCAGGTGAGGCTCACAATACCAACGCTACATAAATAAATTCAATAGTTGGTAGCATATATACCCGCATCTTAACTGTGTTTTACTTGCAATTGTATGAGTTTAGAGTAATCGAGAAACTGTGGTCGGCCACTATCCTTTACAGAATGCTATTGTATCGCGCCTTCCATTTGGAGGACTTTTAACTTCGAAATGTTTATACTTCACAGTGTCTCTGGTACCTGGCGCTGCCTTCCGGCTTCTTTCGAAAACAGTTCAACTCTTCAACTGTTTTTGCTATTCGAAAGAGTTTCCCGCGAAAATGTTTTGATTTTCCTTTCTGGAAGCAAACGCCGTTTTTTGGAGAAAAAATATAGGTCGGATGTGGACGTTTAAAAATGTCATTGCTGTTAAAATTTAAAAATGCTCTTGCTGTTAAATAGAAGCGGGCAAGGAATTGTTATAGTGATAGGTTTCAAAGTATCGCGCCAAATTTGAATCAATTTATGCCGCCGATGTGCTAACAGCTTCTTTTTGTTTTAGGAATATGAACTTACACTTGAAGAATCTTGATGTCAAGAGGGGGTCTGATGTAGTTTTGTAGAATTTACCCGACACATAAGACATAATGTATTTATGATCATCATGATTAGGTCAATCGATTTTATGCTGTTCAGCGCTGGTCCTCGACTAACACGAAACAAAATGTTCATATATTTCCTTTATGGCTGTCCTCATACATTTTCGGCTGTTCAAACCATATTTAATTTTTCTATTGAAAAAATTGCGGTAATTTTTTTTAACGCCGTGCGCCTTTTTCGCGTTTGTAGACATTTACTCTTTTCAAATTACTTAGTTCTGGGTTGTGCGGTTTTCTAGAATAAAAGACATTGAATTCAGTATACTTCTGGCGTACAAATCGAAATATTATTGCATTTAATCTCTATGGTTTTTATTTAAACATTTGCGAAATCTATGGAACGCCAATTAAGGAAATTTGATTTTAAGAGTGTAATATCTCAAAGAAGGAATAGGCGCCTTATTTTTTTCAGTGCTTTTACACATGACTACTTTTTGTAAAATATCATTGGCAAACAACGTACTAAATAAAATTACATCTTATAAATTTGAATTTATGATTTTTTCAAACTTTCAATTGCTATAACTCTGTTGGGGAACCAGAAAAACATCAGAAATTGCACGTATGCTAGATCGCTGTGTGTAAACTTCAGTAAATATGTCAACTTTTAGATTGAACTCGAAATGTAAACTTGTGCAAAAACGAATCGTTCAGAAATACTAAGCAGAATGGCAAATTTAAACTCAAAAAATAAACGAACCGCTGAATATATTTATTTGATACATTTTATGAATAATTTTTATAATAGTTGTTACAGCTTGTAACATCATGATATCCATATTTTCAATCACAAACGTTGATGTCAAGGTTGTAAGTTTGTTTTAAAGTAATGTATACGTAATATTCAAAATTGTATATTAGGCCACTCTTTATGTTTATTAGTAATAATGTATAATTAAAATATTTATTAACACAACTACATGTAACAAGCGTTAGATCTAACAATAAACAAATTAATAGTTTTTGTGGATTCTCTTTGACTGGCCGTCAAAGATCACTAAAGTTCATGTAGGAAATAAGTCACACTACAGAAGCGTCCATATATAGGTTTATTTTTTAACCTTATTTTTCTAGTCGAATGGAGGTTTGATGCCTCAATGTTTCGTGACTCAGTAGACATCGGTGTTGTGTGTTGCATACTTCTTAATTACTAACTGTCTTTATATTTAAGTCACGGTGTAGTCGGTTCATTCGCATATAAATAGGTGAACTGACCGCATTGTGCAGTATCTTATTCTTAATTTTCTGTATTTTTTCACATAAAATTTCCTGGCACAATCCGAAAGCTGTATACCATATGTCCGGTTTTTAATTCTTGCTGGTATATTATCAATTTATTATACGCGGACAACCGCGTATTATCTTCCCAAACACCAGTACATTTTCTTTTTCAAATTGAGTTCAGCTCTTTATTTTGACGCTACTTCCAGCGTAGCTTTGAATCCAAAGTCATTTGCTATTGGAACGACTTCTGCCATTGATCCTTATTGGGAGTGCGTTACTTTTTACGATTGCAAAGTTCACGTGATGTGACTTGATCTCTATTAAGTATAAATATAAAGTTTTATGCGCCATTTTTGAGCCCATTCTGCAATTGTTTCTTGCAATCTGTAATTTTATTTGTTGCATCATAAAGAAATGAGCATGTAAGAAGTTACTTATGGTGGTTTTCTCTATGTTAGGAGTTCATGATAATGTATGCTAGTTAAAATTTCTTCTGCACATATTTCAGGTCGAAACGAAGCATCAAATATATCATGAAATATATGAGAATGTTTCATTATTCCTTTTCTCGGAAGTTCTTAATACTTTTCCATTGATCAGGTCAAACAAAGTCTTTTTGGAATCAATGTTAGTGTTTATTACGTTTTGGACTTCTTTGAATAACATAATTTATTTCACATTGTACATCACTATTAACAGGGGTGACATCATCTGCTGTTTGACGAGAAAAATGTTGGAAATGTATTTTTTAGGTGATTTAATAACATTTTTGTTTTTTCGTCATATGTTCTCCCATGTAAGGTCATATTTGTTATGGTGGTGATTGTACAATAGGTCTCTATTTTTCTCTTGTGGCTTTCCATAAGGAATTGTCCGATATTTTATGTTGCAAGGTGTTCTGGCACTGCTGATAGAATCCTGTTTATGTTTTCTTATTGCTGCTGTTAATTCATGAGTAAGACGATTCAAAAAGATTTTACCAGATGGTTAACGTGTCATTTTGCCACTTTCCGTGCAACCTTTCTTTAATTTCCTCTTGGGTAATTATTACCCATGAGAAGTTTCTTTAATATTTGTGGTATATTCCTTTACCTTTTCTTAACCAGATTTATGAAGTTCCCACTTCTTTTATCCATTTCCTCTTTTGATTTCAATGTCTGACTGTTTAATCTAGATCTTCTTGAACGCTTCCCAGTTTGTAAATTTGTTACTAAAAGGGTTTTCTAATTAGTATTCTTTGACTTAGTGTTAGTATTACAGGGCTGTGGTCTGAAGACAAAATGGTAACAACTCTCTACATTAATATAATTTAAGATATACTTCACAACAAAAAGTCAATCAGATTTGGAAGTTTATGAGGATGTGTGGGCTAATATGTATAGCCACCAACAGAAAGAAAAGCACATTTCAAACTACTACCAGATTTATAAAGTTCTCGGTCTTGGGAAATAGTTAATCTGAATCATAAAATTATGTTTCTGCATTGTAATCGTCTCCTACAATGAAGTAATTACCTAGAATTTTAAAGAATTCCTTGTAGCGTTCTTTTTAATATTATGTCTTTGGTGGACTGTAGATTGCAGAGACGATATATTTTATGCTCTTGTAGAAATCTTTATTATTGCTACCTGCATCCATTCTGTTTGGAATCTTACCTTCTTGTCATCATGGTTAGCAATATCTTTAACAAATATTGAGCACCATATTTCGCTGCATTTTCCGGATGAATCGTATGATAGCATTTATAGCCTCCAATTTTACATGAGAGATTGATTTGAAATGAATTGCAGAAATTGCCATATGTCCATTTTTTGGATATTTAAAAAAATACTTGTAGTTCATTTAACGTTGTTTAAGACAATTAGCATTCCAACGTGAAATTTAACATAATCTGCCATTTGTTACTTTGTTTGTAAGTCGTTTTAACCTGCATATCTAGGCTTTCTAATTGCCTTTCAATTTTACTTAAATTATCTTGCATTATCTCATGTAATGTACTTTCTTCTGTTTGTTTCATTCTGGTCCTTCATGGTTTTGGATTTTGTTTCTAACAAGCTGGGCGTACATTTCTTCTTTGTTTTAGTGTTCTTTGTTCAGTTTCTCTATTATTCGTTCTTTCAAGAGTTTTATCTTTTATAACTCTATATTATTTTGTATTAGGCACAAAAAAAGTTTTCTTTTTCCTTGTTTCTATGTTTGAGTTTTCGCTTTCAGTAAATTTGTTCTAGCTTGAGCTTTAACCGCTACGGGGCAGCCTCTGTAACTAGCAACATGTCCAATTTGCTTACACCGCGCATTTTGGCGTCGCTATTTTTCCTTTATTGCAATTTCATGGGATGATTTTCTGCACATTTAACACAAACATATTTTCCATGGCAATATTTTCGTTGATTAAACCCTGGCATTTTTTCACTTAACGTCAGATTTGGACCGCAGTTGTTCATTCTCACGTTCGTATAAAGGATTGTGTTTATTCCAAAAAGTTACTTGATTTTCACCGCTTCAAAATGTAAGCACGTGTAGTGGTGTTATAACCTTAATTTTCTCATCTTTATTATTTCGGTGATCTTTCTTAATTTGTATGTTAAATATATCCATTATTTTAAGGTGTTCTTTTGTAAGTCACCCGATGTCCTCTGTGTCTACCTCCCAACGAGCCTCGCATCATCACTTTAACTGGTCTATTCTAGTTATTTTGGTAATCATCCATTGTTATATTTTTTCAAAAATATTAGTCATTATCTTAAAATCTTCATCATTTATTTTATATTCCCTTTTTGCTTTGTTACAACTGAGGTTGGTCTTTCTTTAATTCATTAATTTTTTTATTACTCTTATCATAACAATGGGCATTAATTTGGTTAAATGGTGGCATTTTACTTTTCTTTTGTCACAATAGTCACAAACGTTGCCGTATTTGAAGTGGAAGGACAGACTATCCTTCAGGGAATGCGATGTATTCTCTGTTCACGAGCTTCCTTTATCATACTTTTGGGGACGTTGGAAGCCTTTCACTTCCTGTACACATTTCGCCTCTTTTTCACCTTTTCATTTCCAAGTCACATTCAGAAATGTCAGTGATATTTTACTGGCTACTTCGCTCTGTTTTCAGTGTTTTCTCTACCACCTTTTACTACCCTTTAATTTTTTTTCTTGCAACTGGTTTAGCCTTTGGACGCATGAAGAGAGTAATTGGTCTTTTGTTTTATATTTTTGTATTCCGGCCCTTTTCTACATGTTATATCTGAATATACGCTGAAATTGAAATAGAGGTTCAAAATTTTGGGAAAATAGACCCTCACGATTGTGAGCTTTTGACAACATTTCAAATATTAAACACTACATTTGTTATAGTTTAGATTACATATATTTTATTTATTAAAATATTTTAATTTTTGTATATTTTAATTTATAAAAATATAGGAATAATAATTACTAATAATGCTTAATATTACTACTGATTTTCTCTAATAATATTTTCATTCTAGTAATAATTCTTATTCTCTAATAATACTTTTTTCATTTTTGTGTGTTAAATTTCTCAAAACATATAGAGAGATGCAGAAGCACAAGTACTATTCACATTTGTTGCAACGTACCTATTCCGGCGTGTGCAACTCTTCAGCCGACATCAAAATGGTGCCTTTCATGTGGTCCATCACTGGTCAATGACCAATCATAGAGTGTGTTAATTGAGAGTACAGTGCCGTCTCTTCTTCATCCTGTGAGTGTGTCGCGCTTGTTCTTAACTCAATGGAAGTTCGCCTCTTTGAGTCCTCCGTATTATTATTATTATTATTATTATTATTATTATTATTATTATTATTATTATTATTATTATTATTATTACATATTATCATTGTTATTACCATCGATGAACAGGCAGATAATCCTGATAATGTTTATGATAAAGCAGAGAAACATATTGATAATATAATTATTTCTACTAATTTCAGGAGCTAAAACACTCTTGGCGTAGCAGTAGTTTCCAACTTCACACCAGGTGACACTGAGTTTCCGAATTCACTTGCTGACCTCTCTCCATTATTATTATTAATATTGAATTCTGCCACTTTCAATTACCAAATTCCAAAATCAGGTCGGGTCTAAAACATGAAGGATTTCGTCTTCATTGCAGGCAATATTGCGTTTTCATCGCAAGTAATAGAGTGTATCAAAATAACACGCCAATCCCAACTTACAAATAGAGAGGATTTAGGCCCCAGCACTCACAATTGTAATAGTGTAAATTTTGAAGCAAAATTTTGATCTAAATAACAGAAAAAATGAATCTTCATCGAATTACATTAAAATAAACATTTGAAACATCAACATTCTGTAACGATCAATGTCTCCTTAAAATAATTCTCACAATAAAATAATTTACTGTCAGGACATCACGCGGCAAAACTGACGCGCTCCGTTCAATTGTTTCAGCCCAACAATGTTCCACTGACGATTTTTCGCGCGAACTGCTGCCAAGTTGATGTCTCTGAAACACCAATCAGTACTGATAGTCAACTCCACAATTAACTTCAACACAGTAGAATATTGATTGTACACCACACCATGAGGAACATATCTGAAAGGGCTATTATTTGATAAGCTTCAATTAACTTTTCTTGTAGTTCTTCGAGTCAGCTACTAACTCCTTGTAATCGAGCCGTTTTTAGATTTTCCGAACAGCCATCCTGAGTTGAGACACTTCTTTGTACATTTTAATTTTGTTCGTTTTCAGAGTCAGTTTTCTGTACGTAATCCGGCCAGTTCCACGAGTGGCTAGGACAATCGCCTCTTCAGAGCCCGCATGAATAAGTAAGGCTAATCTACTACGTGAGTCGCCTGGTATTCTGATGGCTCTTTTCGAGACGCGGATACCTCTGCGCCGCCATAGCACTCCCACGGGTCGCATCACACCTTTGGCTAGGGGAACTTCTCGTTACCGGGAAAACCTAAGATGAAGTCTCAGAGAGTAGAGGAGTAAGAATGACAAAGGGAATGGTGTAAAAGAAAAGAAAGAAGAGAAAGCGAATGACTCCGTAGCTCTCGAAACCTAATAGCGTCAATGAAAAACAGAAGGGGTCAAGAAATATAAAGTATAAAAATATAAAATATAAAAAAAGAAAAATATAAAAGTAAGGATACAAAGTAAAAATAGGCATGTCACACTAGAAAGGGAACCACCATAACGATCAGTACAGCAGGTGGTGCCATAATGTGGAAATACAGCAAGCGGGAAAGGATATTGGTGATGGATTTGAAAGGGAGGTTAAGGAGAGGCAGATGGAGTCGTTTCAAAACAGCTCCTTCGTCTCGCTTCTCTCCACTGAGCTCTGTGCAATGGTAAGCCCACTGGCAGCACAGCTGATCAATTCGCCAACTGTTTTTTTTTCTTTCTTTTCATTTTCCCTCACCAGTAGGCTGCTCAAGGGAGGCGGGAATTTATTCCACCTGGGGATACATGATTGCTCCAACCTTTCGGTTTTTGGAGCTGACAGGGAAGTAACTTAAACTAACTAAAACTAATCTTAATCTACTTAAAACTAAACAGCGCTTCGTCTTTTCGTTTTATTTACAGAAAATTTTTAGGCGGATAGTTAGTAATACAAGTTCTTTTTCGCTAACTGAAAAGCAGTGCTACCCTGCACTACCCTCGATTTCATTAGAAGCACGCAACCCCTGCCCACACGGGCAGTGTTACTTTAAGGCGGTGGGGTTCTGGAGGGGGATAAAAGTATAATTAATAATTTTAAATCAATGTAGATTTTAGTTGAAAAATAGCTTCAAAACAGTTATTCTTCATCCAATTTAATCCAAAATGTTGTGCGGTTCTTAAGAAAAATTATCTAAAGAAATAAAATTCCTATGTTTAACAGAAAAAATCGCAGTAAAATATACTCATGTTTTGAAAACAACATGACATTACTTTAGAATCTGTTGTTCTTAAACACATTTCCATTAAGAAGAAAATGTTTATCTTCATCATTGTCTTTGTAGGAAGACAAACACTTAGCCCGTACTTTCAGGCAAAATTGTTCGCGACAATAACTCATATTTTCGAAAATTGTACGTGACCGTGCATTTCAAACTCCTCTATCTTTAATGCTAAAATCTTTATCTTCCTAATTGTAGTTAGGGAAGACTGGGAGTAAGATCGGTATTTTTAATTTTTAAAAACTGTTTTTTCAACCAACATTAGATCTGCATTATTAATCAAACGTTCTTTAGGACTATCCAACAAACTAATTTTAATCTAAAACAATGGAGCCACTCCTCTGAGAAAATGTGTAAAATAATTAAAATTGCCTATATTTCACGCAAAATCACAAGGAAAATACAAAAAGTTTAGAAAATGCACTCTTCTTTCCAAAATCTATCTTTAACAGATTTCATTAAGAAGAAGTATCTACTTTAAATACTTTTTATTTGTAGAAAGACGCTGTAAAATTTTTTGCAATTTTGAATAAATCAAGATTTTCAATGAACATGAGACTTGCACCATTCTTCTCAAAACATCCTTCACACTATCCAACAACAAAATTTAACTAAAAAGCTTGGAACGACTTTTTTTATCTTCTTGAAAATGTCCTGTGGGGCTGAGTTAAAACTACACCTAAAATTAAAACATCGGTTTCAAATTTAAGAGGCTGGCACATCATTCAATCGGGATTGGAAAACAGTTCTAGTGAACGGCTGAACAGTTCTAGCCGCAAGCGTTGTTCACAGACCGACCGGACGGACAGGCACTTTGCCGCTGGTCTGATTTTTCGGTATCACGGACACAAAAATTCTACACGGATTCTTGGTACACTACGAAATAGAAGAGTAGGTTTTTCCAAATTTATCAACAGAATTTCACGTTTACGCTACCATCAGGCCCGGCAATAAGAGTTTCTTTCTGACCAAAGTTCCCGCTTTTTCTTGCATTACATACTCTTTCTTCCTATGAAGTACCTTCTTCAGAGCGTGTTAAAAACTGGAGGCTATCGGTGCAATTCTGATTCTCGTATTCAGATTCAGAAGCTTGGATATAGAGAAACATGTGGCAAGAATTCCAGACGATAACTTTTACTTTCGTATACATACGTACTGCTGCGGAAAATATATTTCGAGATTTAACGGAAATAGGTTTATGTTTTCCTGATACCGAAAAAGTGTTTTTTCAAAACGTCCGTCCGCCCGTCTGTCCGTCTGAGTGTCTGTCTCTCTGGTGTATGTGAACAACACTAGCGCTTGAACTACTAGTACGATTTTTCTTGAAATTGAATAACCCCTGTCGATCTGCCCTGAGTCAAACCTCTGCGATTTCCTGAGAAACGCATTTATTTTTGGGGTTTCCTTACATGATGCCCTTTAAATATTTTCAAAAATTTCACGATTTTCGATTTTTCAATATAGTCATGTAAATTGTTTTGAAACTTTTAGTTTTCGCGCACACAGAGCGATATGCAATTTTTACTAGAGGTGCTACAAAATGTGCCAGACTTTCTGAGGTTTTACTCTTCTTTATTATGCTTGAAGTAATATTTCGGTTGTGTTATAAAGAAAACAAAAAGTTGAGAAAATTGTCAAAAATATTTTGGCGACGATAGATGGTAGCCAGATAATGAAGCAAGATCTTTAAGCCAGACTACACCAATGTATTAGAAATCTTACAGGAGAACGTCTGTGCCATTCTGTAGAACTTCCTGTTACTGTATACATAATACATACGGAGTAATATTTATTTATTTATTTATTTTACGTAAAAACAGTTAAAACTGCGTATGACGCGCTATGGGGAACAGTGCATTGTGTGTACCTTTTCAAACTTTCGTGATCCCTACACTCAGTCATATACTACTTAAATTTTGAATTTTGAAAGGAGAAAAACTCTCATGTAGTAAAATCTATTTTCAAGGATAAATAAGCAATAAATTTTGAATGGAAAGGAGAAAAACAACAAAAAAACTCCTATGTAATAAAAATATATTTTCAAGGATAAATACAATAAATTTTGCCTTATTACTTCCTGCCGCGACAATACGGGAAACGATAATTTGAATAATAATTGTATTTCCCACTGAATTCTAGAAGACGTGCACAGAAAATGAAGTTACATTTATACGTAGTATAGGGAAAGTTATCTAATACTGCGGAAAATCCCTTTCGAGATTTTAACGGAAATACATGTTTTGGGATCATTTGATACGGAAATGGTGATTTTTTAAACGTCCGTCCATCTGTCTGGTCTGGCGAGTTCCAACATGTAATTTTGTCTGTTTTTCAGGTCTTCTTTTGGCTTGGTCGTGTTGGCTGGGTTGTTGCTTGCTAGTTATCGACTGACAACCGTCTTATTATGCATACAAGCATCATCCTGTGAGTTTCAACAGAGACGGATTATCTTCACTGGAATACTTCTTTCCAAATTGCTGCTTGTGAGGCTTTGTACAATGCCGCCGTTATTCCATAGGCGCTGTTATGAAGTACGATTCAATTGAATTATAACATTATTGTGCTATCATAAATAATCTGTTCCTTTACTAATTTAATATTGCTGCAGATACTTCTCTGAATATAAAATGACTGAACCTTCCAGACATAATCCACAGTACTGTGTTTGAGCCCTAATGCCAATGGTGTGAACAACATTACTGCAAGACAAAAACTCACCTATCTGTGATGATAATTTCAATTTCAAGGAACTTGCTTATAAAGTGAGTTTTGTTGTATTGGCAATTGAGTTTCTGAGAAACCAACCTCCTGACTAACGTAATATCCATCTGATTTCGTTACAGAGTATACTGTACACTGGCCGCTTAACAAAGAAGTTGGCTGTTATGGAATTACATGTAATTATTTTTCTGGCCAAAAATAGTAGTACTATTTTATGGATTTTGATATGTCAGGTATGTTGGCTTCCGTGAAACTGCAGTAATAATAACTTGTTTTTGTACTCCCACACTTTTGTGGAAGCTATTAAAGTATTGTAATATATTTATACATTAGAGAATATTAGAAATTTGCCTCAGAAAAACATCACATTATTTGGCAATTTGCATTTACGCACTTGGCGAAGGTAACAAGAGAAGGTATTAGAATCGTGCGCCAGAAAACGGCGAATTGTCGATATAAAATCTCTTATTGCCGGGGTTTGCACGAAAAAGTGTATAAATACAGCTGCTAAATTTAGAAGGAAAACCTCTAACTTGTACAGCCAGAATTCACGTGTTGTGGTCCTGATACTGAAAATCGATTGAAGGCAGAACGTCATCTCGAAAAACGCTAGTTGCTAAACTGTTCAGCCGATTTTCTCCAAATTGATATTCGCCAATTCATGTGGCTTATGTCACGGCACCCTAGAATTTGAAATCGATATTTTAATTTTGGGGAGTACTTTCATGACGGCAGTGGGGATTTTCTAAATTTTAAAAATTGCTCTATCGTTTTTAATTAAATTTGTTATTGATAGTAAAGGACGTTTAAGATAATGGTCATGGTGGATAAATGATAATGGTATTATGTTCGTTAAAAACACTGACTTTTCAAAATGGCAAAAATTTTAAGTCTCCTACCACTAAAATTAGGAAATAAAACATTTTTACTCCTAATGAAATACGTTCTTTAAAGATAGATCATAAAATACGACATAAGAATTGAAAAATTTATTCTGCAAATGTTATCTTGAGTACGGTCAAAAAGTACGTGCTGTTTTAGCACTAGTTTTTGTCCAGCATAGAGTTGAACATGCTTCGAATCCTAATTCTTGATGTGCTGAATTGAAATCTACTTGTCAATTTTCCGTATCACGTACGGTTTTTCGGGGCCAGGCAGATAAGAAAATCCAGTATTTTACTAGTCACGTAGTAAGCATTATCTCTCGCAATTGGATTAAACCACTGTAAATAAAACGTAGTTTAAAATTAATAAATATCAATCTCACTGCAGGGAATCTGTTTCCTTCTGCGTTTTTGTTAAAAAAGAACAAAGTGTTGTGTAACTGTTCTCGGTGTGAATTCGGGGTTTGTATAGTTCAATAAAAAACACAGAAATGAACTTAAAACACATTTAATTTAACTTAAGTGATCATGATGAGCATGCAAATATTTCTTACATGTTTCACTGCGGCTTCCTCTTTAATTAGAAGTTTTTAAACAAAGCACAATACAATTAGTCGCTGACATAACATGCCAGACTATTGGCATTCACGCTCCCAGCTTCGTTTATAGAGTCCTGCACCTTGCAGGAAATAAGCTGAGCGTCACCTGATTACATGTCATTTATAATTGCCTTTGGTACCACCGCGATGACTTCGCCTTCAAGGCAGGATGGCGACGGTGAGCTTTCCTCAGCACAGCGGCGCAGATCCAGTTTGCCCCGTTCTACAGCAAGGCGGATTGACAGACGACAGCGCGCCACCGTCGGACCCACTGTGATGTTTTGGCGTCGGTTGTTTCCCACTCAAGTTCATTGCCGAGATGATAATAATTGCCTCCCACGCATTAGTGGTCAACTTTTATGGACTGGTGCGGTCCCACGTTCAAGGTACAAGCCGTGAAATTTAAAATTATGCAAGCCTGTGTACATAAATGCCTCGAGCTGCGAGTCCGAGATCGGAACGGCAATATCCAAGTGGCGAGTTGAAAGATTGCAAATCTTTAATTTTGAAAGTGTTACACTGGAGTAACAAATCCGACGTAGTAAGTTGAAAGATGCGAATCTGAGTAATGAATTCAAACCAAGTGATTTTGAGGCCTCGCGCGCATTCAGACGAAGGCTTCAATCTCCCACCTCTGATCGGAATGCTATACAGTGATTCGCTAGCATTAGCCATCGGAGCGGCTTGATCTCCCACCTCTGATCGGAACAAATGCTTACAGTGATCTTGCCAGTATTGAAGCCATCTGGAGCGGCTTCGATCTCCACCTCTGATCGGAATGCTACAGTGATTCGCTTAGTACAGCTATCTGGAGTGGCTTGATCTCCCCACCTCTGATCGCAATGTTTGATAGTGATTCGCTTAGCATTAGCCATCTGGAGCGGCTTTCTGATCTCCCCACCTCTGATCGCAATGCTTTATAGTGATTCGCTTAGCATTAGCCATCGGTGGCGGGGCGGCACTCGCCAATAGCTCGCGAGGTCATGTGATGCTAAAAGAAGAAATTTCATTGCATTTTAGACGTGAAATTACCTACCCGGTCCCTGCGGGTACACCGTGGTGGAGGAATGGTGCAGCTGGCCTCTGTCTTTTTAAATTATTTACTGCACAGATGACCCTTTGGCCTGCGCGCATGTGCGCATAGCGAATCGCTAGCCCCTGCGACGAAAGTGCGGATCGGTCGTATGTTCGTCCATGGCGAATCGCGAAGCGTTTCACGGCATCTCGCCCGCGCAATTGCAAAGGGCGGCGCTCCGTTACCCACGTGTCCCCTGTACATAATATTACGTTTTTAAACGTCACGCCGACAGCCGCGGGTGGCCTGTCATACGAAATAAAACGTTGCCCTTTTGGCATTCCGAGGGATGTGCGACGTGGCACGTGCCCTCACCTCGGAGCATGAGTTACAACAGATTTCTGCGGAGTCAAAATCCATGATCGCTGTGCCGGCGTGGCCGGCGGCAAAGTGCGGCGGCGGCAGGTCATGTCGGCGGTCGATCGGCTGCTTGTCCCTGGCAGTCCAGGGCTTTGACCATGCCATGTCACGCGGGTATTGAACAAATACTTCTTAATCGCGGAGGGATTCTTATGCTTTGTTCACGGAGGGTGTGACGTTACAATATATATAATATAAATAAAACGAAAACCGTCTTACGTCCCGCCCTTTAGTCCCTTCGTCTCCCTCTTCCGTCTCCCTCTCCGTCTCTTCCCCTGTGCCTGTCTAATTATCCCCTCTCCCTCCCTGTATTTGCTACTATCTGTCCTCCATCTCATTCACATTTAGAGACAGATTCTGTACAATTCTGAGCAGGTGGGCACACTGTACCAGCAAAATTTTACAGAACATTAAAAATATCTCATAATTGTGATCACAGTGTGAGAAATGTCTCTTGATGCTTTCTGGCAATTTTCTTTTATACAAAATCCTTCTGACAATTACAAACACATACACATACACAAATAAAGAATTGTCCAATATGGTGCAGTGCAGAAACATTTTGTCAATTTTTCTTCCTGATCGAATATATTCCTTTCTTTTAATAAAAGAATTATATATTTGTACTGTTTATCATTGCATAAGGCAAATGTTTGCATGTTGATATGTTTCTGAAATTTAAGTGCTTGCACAGAAAGCCTTTTTTCAAATAAACATCTGAGTTAATTGCGGCTTGTTTCTATTCGAAATGTCAAAGGAGTTTATTAGACAAAATATGCTTAAAATTGCCTAAGAACATATTTTGAAGTTTGGACGTTTCGTCCCCTGACACCTGTATATGTGAAATGCAATTTAATAATTATTCCGAGTCCTCTGAACGCTGTTATATCGCGCCATTAGAAATCAAGCCCTGTATACATTATTAGTACAGGTGTTCAGAGGAAGCAACGAAACTTTGAAAATAAGCTCTAGTTTCAATTTTACATATTATGTCTAATAAACTCTTCGATATTTCGAATGGCTAAGCTGCAATAAGCACTCAAATGGTTATTTGAAAAAAAGGCTTTGTAAGCAAACATTTAAATTTCAGGAAACATATCAACACTCAGAGACGTAAATTGTTTATTATGTACAAAAAAAGGAACATATTTGATCGCAAGAAAATAACACAGAAATAAAACTAGTAGCGCCACAGAATGGCACAGACGCTCGTGTACTCGTCAGCTTTCTATTATTATTTCTACTATTAGTATTTTTGCCTGAGCAGATATTTTTCGCCATCCTCTTGTCACCAGCCATCAACCGCCGCCCAGAGTACATTTTTCACCTCGTTCCCTAATTTTTCGTTTCCTAATGATGAAAAAGTAAACCTGGCTGAAGGAATTTTTGTAAAACGTTTTACTGGTATTTAAGAAAATGCCATATATTGTTACTGCAAATGTGAAAATTGAACGTCTAAGTATGTTCCATCGTTTCGTAATTCACAGACGAAATTTAAAATTGGCGGCAGTTAGTGCCAGATGAAGCATTATGGAAATGGTATTCCCAGTGGATGCTGCAGCGCTCAACGACCAGTTCTATCCACCGAAGAAGACTGGTTGCTGCACCGAAAGGCGGCGTTCGGTGCTTTTAGGGCCAAAGAGCATAGTAGTGAACGCAGGATCGCGTGACATGAAAGATCGGGGAGCACCAGACATCGCGGAGGTCGCTCTTTTGGTACACATACTGCATATACATAGGTATTGCATCTGGAGTGGCAAGAGAGTGACATGGTGCAAGATCAGGGGGGAGCACCAGACACTGCGGAGGTCGTTGGGCGCTCTGAGCCACATACTGTATACAGTATTGCTGCAGTATCTGAGGCGGGCAAGAGAGTATATGGTGCAAGATCAGGAGCACCAGACATCGTGAGGTCGTTGGGCGCTCTTGGTGTCAATATGATTGCATACATAGGGCCACAGTATCTGGAGGCAAGAGAGTGACATGGAAAGATCAGGGGAGTACCAGACATCGTGGAGGTCGTTGGGCGCTCTTGGTGTCAATATGATTTACATACATCGGTATTGGCTGCAGTATCTGAGTGGCAAGAGTGAGCATGGTGTGATCATGTGAGCACTCACATCGTGAGGCTGTTGGGCGCTCTTGGTGCCAATATGATTTACAGCATCGGTATTTGCTGCAGCATCGAGTGGCAAGAGAGTGACATGGTGTAAAGATCAGGGGAGCACCAGTCATCGCGGAGGTCGTTGGGCGCTCTTGGTGTCAATATGATTGCATATACAGGGTATTGCTGCAGTATCTGAGCGGCAAGAGAGTGACATGGTGTGACGGGGAGCACCAGACACGGAGGTCGTTGGGCGCTCTTTGGTGTCAATATGATTTCATACATCGGTATTGCTGCAGTATCTGAGTGGCAAGAGAGTGACATGGTGCAAGATCAGGGGGCCCCAGAAACGGGAGGCGTTCCCTTTTGGTGTCAATATGATTTCTATACGGTATTGTGCATCGATAAAAAGAGAGTGACATGGTGCAAGATCGGGGGGAGCACCAGACATCGGGATTTTCCGTTTTTTGGTGTGAATATGTTTGCAATAGGTTTTGCAGTATCTGAGTGGCAAGAGAGTGACATGGTGCAAGATCAGGGAGCACCAGACACGGGAGGTGTTGGGCGCTTTTTGGTGTAAATTTGATTTCATATACATGGATTGCTGCAGAATCTGAGAGAAGACTGACATGGTTCAAGATCGGGGGAGCACAGAATCGGAAGGTCTTTGGGGCGTTCTTGGTGTCAATTGATTGCAAAACATGGGTATTGCAGAATCGAGTAGAAAGACCGTGCAGGGTTTTCAAGATCAGGGGGCACCAGACTCGGGAAGGTCGTTCGTTCTTTGGTTCAAATGATTGATAAAAGGGTATTGCTGCAGTATCTGACTGGCAAGGGGGTGACAGGGTGCAAGATCAGGGGGCCCCAACATCGGGGGGTCTTTGGGGCCCTTTTTTGGGTTCAATATGTTTAAAAATGGTTTGTAGAATCTGAGTAGCAAGACCGGACAGGGTTCAAGATCAGGGGGCAAACATCGGGAAGGTGTTGGGCTTTTTTTGGTTCGATTGCATAAATAGGTATTGCTGCAGAATCTGAGTAGAAGACGGCGGTTCAAGATCGGGGGAGCCCCCGACATGGGAAGGCGTTGGGCGTTCTTTTTAATATGATTGCATATACATAGGTATTGCCAGTATCTAGGCAAAGAGGACATGGTGAAATCGGGGGGCACCAGACATCGGGAGGTCTTGGGCGCCTTTGGGTAATAAATTTCATATACATGGTATTGCTGCATATCGCTGGCGGGGTGACATGGTGCAAGATCGGGGGAACCAGACAACCCGGGAGGTCGTTGGGCGCTCTTTGTTAAATATGTTTTTTATTAGGTATTGCTGCAAATCTGGAATAGTAAGTTTTAAAAAGGAAATGTATATTCCCCAAATACTATAAGATTTTTTAATTTTGGGTTGTCCCCCTGCCCACCAGCTGCCCCTTTTTAAAACAAAAACCCTTTAAAAATATAAAAATTATAAAAGATGTTTATAACTTTCAACTTTTGAGATAATACAAAAGGTTCAAATTTCATGGTACGTTGTACCTGTGAAAAACTATTGAAGAATAAGCGGTATGTGAAACCCTTTCCCTTTGGAATGAATGTTTGTTGTTTCATACCCAAATGTCCTTAAAAATTTTTAAATTTAAAAAGTAAAATAATTAGCGTAATTTTCATCACTCAAATTAATCTATATTCTTGGAAACGGGTGAATTGCCATGTGAAAAACTGATGAAGAATTGCGTTTGGAACGGAGACCTTCGACTGTTGCTCCAAATTTGAAACTGTTGACATTTGAACGGGGAGTCTGCTTTTAGCAAACCTGAGGTAAGATGTCAAAATAACATTGCAAGAGAATTCAGTTACTTCACTTGTTTTCTTGAGAATCATTATTTAACAATGTGAGAAATGTAATGAAGGGAGTTACCTTTCTAATATATTTTTAAATTAAAATACTATTATTATTTTATTATTCCCGGAGGGGTAGTTTCAGTGCGTCAACTGATACTGCAGGCCTCTGCCCGGGAGGTCCTAGGTTCCCACTCCCACGGCGGAGGATTTTGACACTAGCTTTTCACCCAGGTCAATTCAGTCGCTGTCTTGAGGAGAATTCTAAGGGTCGGTTGCTTTGATCTGTAGTTTTCCGTTGTTCTCCGATCAATACCAGGCGAATGCCGAGCAGTACCCTCAAAACGGCCACGAACCGCGCGCGTTTCCCCTCCTTCCTCTCCTTGTCCTATCCTCCCTTACACAATTACACTAACATGCACTACTCTACCATACATTCCGGGAAATCGGTCGAGATCGTAGAGCTTGTCCGGCGCAAT
This sequence comes from Teleogryllus oceanicus, assembly GCA_964035755.1. Taxonomy (NCBI): domain Eukaryota; kingdom Metazoa; phylum Arthropoda; class Insecta; order Orthoptera; family Gryllidae; genus Teleogryllus; species Teleogryllus oceanicus. The sequence goes on along the minus strand of CAXIVR010000002.1, from coordinate 74,646,403 downwards.
GCCCCGCTGGTGGAGATTCCGGTAAGGGGAAACCCCTTTGGCGACGTATCGGCGCCGGGATCTGCCATCCAGTGGGAGATCATTGCCATCTCGAGAAGAAAAACATGCACTACGCTTCAGGGGCCAATGATCTAAGCTGTTGATAGACCCGGAATCACTAACTAACCAAACATTATTATTATTATTATTATTATTATTATTATTTTATATTATTATTATTGCTGTTTTAACTTTAATTTTTTCTTCAACTATCGTTAAAATGTTGTGTTGGGATTACGGTACTCAAGAAAATGTGCAGATAATCTTCTCCCGTACGTCATACCAGTTTTAACTGTTTTTTGAGCAAATAAATGAAAACAAAAACATGTTTGTAAAACATTACCACCGGCATTTCAAATATAAAATATACTCTGAGCAAAAATTTCCCTTCTGGCTAAAATTGTTTTTTGAGTTCAGAGAAATATTTTTTATCTATGTGAATGTAATAACCGTACTATTTTACTTACAACTTAGAGACATGTTGAATGTGATGTGGTCATTGCAAAGTAACTGATTTTGGGTAATGAGTGAAGTGTATACATTTACCAAAAGAGTGTTTTTTTTTGAACGAAAGGAAATGTCACTTTAATTTTTGGTTCAACGATCCCTAAATAGAAAAGTCTTCTACCCTACTCACACGCTGCTTCAGGCTTAGCTCATTGGTCAGCGTGTTCGTTTCCATGACGTGATCCCGGGTTCGATGCCCGGTCAGGTACAATTCCTTGTGCGTTTTCCTTGCATTGCATCCTGCATGTAGCTGTGACAATGAGAAACACACTTTCTGGTGGAGAAGGCCAGTCTACGGCGTGGGATGTCTTTATCCCAACCACACGTACTCACTTAATCCATGGGGAGAGGCGGGGACGCTGTTGATGGGCCATGACTGTACACTGGTTACCCACTAAGTACATACCGGCAGACTAACAACTCAGCTGTAATCAAGTTACTCAACTAGGTATCCATTCGTACTAAAAATTTTTCTCTAATATTAAAAAAACTGGCAGAAGAGAAATAGGCCGATAGTTTTGAATTTCATTTTTATTGTCAGTATTTGAAGGGGGCTTAATCTTTGTTGTTTGGAAAATCTGGAAAAGTTGAGTAGTAAGAATGCTTTTAAATATGGATGAACGGTGATAATGAGGCACAAGTTTTAAACAAACAATCCAAATTTTGATCTAACCCCGAATGATACATTTTAGTTTCCCGATTATTTTGAAAATTTCATTGAAAGAAGCTCCAGAAACGAGAACTTTTTACTCTGAGTTCTAACTTAAAGTTCATTTATCTTTTTCCTAAATCTTCACCTGAGTCTTCAATTCTTTGACTTCTCTTAGATTTCGTTAAAACTTCAGTTCTTTTTTTCCCCTCTTCGTTTGTTTCCAGATCAGTCTGATTGTGGTGTGTTGACTTTTACCCACAGGCATCGTCAATTTGGGAGTAGTGTGTTTTGAATAGTTCGCGTCCTCCGCTGGCCTAAAGAGCCGCTATATAGCATACCTACAGTCATCAGGGGTAGTTACAAAGCTAACACTTGCTGATAGCGCTGTTGTGGTGTGCTCAGTGCTGCCTTTGCGGTTGATTTAAAAAAATTTAGGTATCATCGTTTGTTTATTCTAAAACCCCCCATAACTAGAGTTCTAAAAAAAAAGGTATAGCAGACGCCATTCTTTGGGCATTATATATTCTTTGGTCATTGCTTGCCGACAAGCGATGTAAATGTAGAGGAAAACGTCGCGTCTCGCTACTTTTCGTTATTTTCCAAACAAAAAAATACTCTGACGCAATTCTGTCACCTGAGCAGTTTCTGAGAAGGTGTTAACATCGTCGTAAGTACAGTGCCCAGAATTCTCCACTTGTAAATAGAAACTGATATTTTAAAACGTTTGTAAGTTGGGCTAAGGTTATGTTTTACATTTGTATTACAATGTAAAAAATTTAATTTAGAGTTTCCAACTCGGTTGTTTCAACCACCAAGGTTTGTCTGAACAGTATAGGTTTTCATATTAAAAAAAAATCGCCTCAGATAAGTTAGACGAGAAAGAAAGTCGCAGCAATTTCAGCACACATGTTTTTGAATGGCTCTAGGAGCTACCAGATGTAAAAAGTCGCATTTATCTCCATATTATGCTTCAAATTCTCACTTAGTTTACTAAGGAAAATGTAACAACAAAGTTAAAAGGGAAAGGAAAATATTTATGGAAATAAATGCAAAGAAACTACCTTTAATTCATTTCCCCTGATTCACACTTAGAATTTTTTTTATACAGTGGGGAAAATTATTCTGAAACATGCATTTATGAAAATTTTTTTTGAATTGTATTTATTGATGGTTACATTTTATGAACGTTAACATGTAGTTCACGAATATCAATTATCATACAATTTTCTTTAATTTATTTATTGATGGTCAAATTTTATGAACTTTAACATGGTACAAAATGAAAGTATCGTAGATTACTTAACATCTGAAATAAGAAAGGTAATAATAAAAATCACAGGTCACAGAGAGCTTTGGTTTTTCTGATTTTGGGTGCCACGTATTCAATTTGATCACATCCATGACCCGTTTGGCAAACCGTCATAACACTTAATAGTATTACAGCAAATCAATCACTTCATTCCTATTTACTGAGAATTTGTACACAAAATCTTGTATAAACGTAAAATGAAAAGGGGGTTTAAAAATTTGTTTTGTAACTAATGATAACAGAGGTTGAATTGCTTTACAGATGTGTCAGTATCTCAAACTAGGTACCAGATGACAAACAGTTATAGGAAATAGACATAACGATCATTCTGTGGTATAAGAAAGAGCATATACAAAAACATTTCAAGAATTTAAAGAACATTAGTGTTTATATTATTTTAGACCCACTGTAAAATACGAAGGTACCAACTCACAACCATGCCAAATATCAGAGCTCCGAGATTTTTGTTAACCCCGTTTTGTCTAATTAGAGTGGGCTATTACACCAGTCTTCCATATTGTTAATGAATGTACTGAATTGGGAAACCATTCGTTTCTCAGATACAAATTGTATATCTTGTCTTGGCAATAGGAGGTATGTATGTATAATATTGACTTTTTGTTCTTCTTCAATTATTTATTAATTGAACTTGCAAAATGTATCTATGATAATTTGCAGAAAGTCTCAATCTAAACCTCCAATGATGGTTATTAACAAAATAATGCATCACCAAGAATTGAATTTGAAGTAACAAGACTGTCAGGTAAGTTCTTGATGAATTGGGAAAACGAGTTATTGTTTGGTACCATCTCCGTTACATGCTTCCTTTACCCGTACTTTTGAACTTACAACCTAGACATGAATTTTATTTGAACATTTGGGATCATTGTGCAGTTTCATGCCTTGTCAATATGTAAGTTTTTTTTAGGTGATATTACAGACCCGATGTTACCTAAGTTTTAATGAAGATAGCACCACAAATTTTCTTTGCTAAGACATCATATTCATGCAACTAGTCTTCACGGTAAGATAAGTCTTTTAATTAAAGAAACTATTTATTTTCAAACATTGCATCCAACAACGACGGACACAAAATGACTGAAGGTCAAAAATTTGCACTACTTTTCCTGCTTCTACTTTGTAAGAAAGTTGTGTAATCATGCGTCGGAAACTGAGAATTTTTACAAAACTCTTTTTGCCTGGTACTGGGAATGAGAAAGTTGACAAATCTAGTTCAAATTAATTTTATATTATTTCTGGAACATTGTTAATATGAACCTGTTTGGTGTGTCCTTGTTAGCGAAACTAGAACTACACCTGCATATCCCTTTTCGAATTATTTGTAACTTCACTTTTTTTCACACATTTTAAAAACAAGCTTACAGATAATTTCACATAAATTCAACATCCAGAACTAAAGACCATTCAAATCGCCTTATCAATACTGAAACTACGGTAGCATTACGAAATGTGTCTTATACACATTTATGGGACCGCCGACACCTGTCAGACGTAACGGTGATACTTTATCCAGACAATTTCGCTGGCGGACGATTCACACTGGAATTTGAGACGAGCCTCAATCGGCTGGGCTGCCGCAGCCTGTAGCCTCAACAATTGAAAAATTTGATTGGCAAATGTAGTGGCATCAACAAACCCAATCGTCTCCATTTATTTTCTATGTAAATTAAATGCGTTTCTTAAATAATATGGTAAACTTTAATTATTAAACAGCATATTTGCATCATCTTCAAACGTACCGTTAAGGATTGAATAATTCATTTGTTGCCCGAAAATTTAGTTTTCACGTTAATTGGCTAAAAAAGTTAAAATCTCTTTTCTATATGAGAAGATATTTTTTTACTCTCGCTTGATGACATTATTACGTAAATGTTATTGATGCGTATCTTACAAAATATGATCATGTTTCAGGCGAAAGATATGAAAATGATGATAGATTATTATATGAAGATTTGATCGACGAAATGCAAGTTTCCTCATGAATCATGGTCGAAACGATTTGACATATACAGTCAGTCTGCTTGCATTTCCGATTCCCGTGCTTATCATCAACTAATGCTTTGCAACTGCACTCATCCCAACATCCCAAAATGCAAGTCTTCATCTTGTCTAAATTTCCTCTCAATATCATTGAATTACTAAATTGTGTTCTATATTCTTACAGCGGAAAGTACAATGTAAATGAAAAGGGGTTTAGTGCCTAACTTGAATATGGGGATCTGGCTTAAGTCAATATGAAATATGAGAAGTGATATTTTTGTATTGTTTGTTAATATTTTCCCAAATTTTTATATTGCAGTTCTGAAAGGATTTCGTCTGACGGAGCTGCTTAAGGACAGGAATAGAATGTGATTGTCCATCTTCGTGTGTTAAACCCAGAATACAACATTGTATACAAAGAATTTTCCATAGCATACAGTATGTCCCATTCATATGTTCTCACACCATTACTACTAACTTGAATAGAATTTTGAGAAATGAAGATAGCTCTTATCCCTATCGTTCATTATCAGATGACCAATAAAAAGGCAAATAATATTCCCAAACGGAAATTGTAGGTCCAATCTCATCATATTATCTATTATCGGTAATTTTGATAAACATTTTCAAAAACGACTGAAAGAATTGAAATTTTTTGATAAGGATAATTTTTTTCTTTGGGAAAAATACTTGACTACGCCTTTAAAACTTAGACCTTTCGCTTCGCTCGTGGCACATAGCGAAGTCGTCTGGCCTTTTACCATTGAGATTTCGATTCCCGTCGAATCTCATGAAACTTGTTCCAACAAAACGAGTTTGACTGCTTCACAATGGGATAGTCCAACCCATGTGAAGTGTCCTAAACCCTACCACTATCTTTATTCTCTCCAATTCTGGCCGCTGGGCAGTGACGCAGGAGCGTAACAGGAGGCGAGTACGCGGAGATGCTACCTGGCGGTCCTCTGACAAGTGACTGCGACCTGACATAAAATGACTTAAAAAAGAATGGGGGATTACTCCTGCACAAAATAATGGAGAATTATCCCAGCGCAAAGCGCTCATCGCCATTTAAGGGGCATGGAGACGCTTTGCGTCAATATGTAGACGCAAAAATTTAAAAAGCACTGAGGGCATACATATTTCGATCGAGGTGGATATCGTATTTTTTAAGCAGTATGATAGTAGAACCTACTTCAGTTTCGCCTGAAAATCTTGAAACTTGCTTGACATGTTAGATTTTACATAGTACGTACGCGTGGCACTGAGAAAGTATTCCAATTTTTCATGAAAAAATGCCGCTTTACTTTCACGCTGCGGAGCAGAGACAAAGTTAAGTAAAGCTGCGCAAAAACAGGGAAAGGGAAATTTTGCAGGAAACCCTGATACAGGGCTTTGTTAACGAAAAAGTGGATGAACTGTTTTTAAATTGATAAAAAATCCTCTATCACGTGGTAGAATCCCTGACTTGTGAGCCCTTTATACTAAAAAATCGAATGACTGCAAAACGTTTGTACCTAGGTATATCCGTCCGTCTGTGAACAACGCTAGGCTAAACTGTTCAGCTGATTCTTTCTAAAATTGATAATCCAAAATTGATTATGATATTGCTGAGTAATCTGAATAACATTTACTTTCCAAATATTTTGACCTGTGGTATCAACGTACGATATATTATTTATTTGATTGTATGAAACGGTCCGTCTGTACGGACAAGCTATTTCGGGAATTTTGTTTGGGATAAATATTTATTTAATTGATTGCAAGCTAAACGAGCCCCCTTTTTCTAACAAACAATTAAAATATTTATTCACGTCTAAATCGGCAACATATTACTTAGTGAGCTCATCTATCAAATGTTAATCCGACCATAGTCTTCTTTTTAAAATGAACTGAAGTGTTTCGTTTGTTTCTTGGGGTTTTCGCGCGCATGCGGAACCTTCTCAGATGAACCCAAGACGAAAGAAACGATCCATGCCGCGCTTTTCTTCCCCCGTCGCGATGATATTCCTGCTCGCCCTATTGTCATTACGCGTTACTATTCGGTGTCTGTCATTAAAAATGTTTAACTTGAACTCCATTGAAATATTAGAAAGTTCGTCAGACAACCTCAGCTTCTTTGTCCGTGCAAGCGATACTTAAATATAATGTTCCCGAAATGACATGGCCAGATTCTGTCCCTAATCTAAATTACATTCAAATAACGCACGCACGCTTGCAATTTATCACCTAAATTGCATGACTCATACATACTTTTCATTTTACTTATTCCCACAAAATAAAAATAGTGATAAATAGGATGTGCATTTTGTAATGGGAAATAAGCATTGCATATTTTTTTCACTCTAAGACTCCATTTTAACAAATTGTATATGTTTGCATTTGGAATCAATTTAAGCTATTTTTTTCGCATATATCGTCATAATTGCATATTTTTGCATATTTATGCCCTATTTTGTTGCATTTCATCCCCCATCCCGAAAAAGCCCAACAGTTTCAGTTCCGTCAGTGTGTAAGAGGTTCTGGAGTTCTCTCGCGACATACTGTCTGGTCACTTGATTTTATTATAATTGAGAGGAAAATATTTTGCTGCAATACCAATATTTTTTTATTTTGTGTAGTGTACATTAACTGCATCTCCCATTATTTTCCTCAGAAACGGGTGTTCTTCAAAATTAAACTTTTTATGTAATGTTTGTCGCTTGTAAGAATTTATATGATATTTATATATTTATATGATATTTCTAGATCTTTTTTGTATACATATTTTCCACATTACACTTTTTTTTTATTTTAATTCACATTTGCATTGCTATTTCGCATATTTTCTTTTAATTGATATATTGCCAAAAAAATTTACGTCAGTGCATATTTTGCCGTTTTAATTGCATATAAATACAGCCCTAGTGACACATTTCTATTCCTCATCAATTCAGCATTATCTCGTTGCTTGTTCCCTACTACATCATTCAACAAACGTCTATTGTCAGTCCTGAACGTGCCGTATTTGATGTCTTAGCTCGCCTGGTGGCGTGAAGGAGCCCGCGAACGGGATAAACATTTCTTCATTTCATTTCCAGAAACAGTGACATAGGGTGGTGACAAACTTTTTGAAAGTGAATGAAATGTATGTCAAAACGTTCACTATCTTAATTGCAAGGGGGTTAGGTTAAATTATTATTACCTTAATATAAATAAATACACATTTGTATAAATATTTGTAATAAAGCGGATAAACTTCAAGTGAAGATCTTATAAGCAAATAACAATACAAGTATTTCCGCTAAACATTCTTACCTTTTAATTCTCAGACTTAGTTAAAACAGAACGTGGAACAGAAGAAAAAATTGCGCAGAACTCGATCCTCCGTACCTCCGATCTAAAATCCGATGATTATATCTCAGCTACAGAGAGAGTTATTGGTTGCCCAGTAATCTGCAAGCCTTAATGTATCTATGAATACGAAATAATTTTTTTCTGTAATTTCTCCATTTTCTCTGAGTAACATTTAAGATGTACAAAGTCATATATTCTCTCTAAACATATCTGTTCTCAAGCAGTACAATTTCTGGAAAATGCAATATTTGGCATCTGATGTTTTAAACAATACATGATAATATTTTTTATTTATCTAACTCTGTTTTTATGCTAATGAATTTTATCATAAGTTCAAAATTTAGATTTAAAAGACCGACTTTATCCCGGAAATTTTGAGATCCCAAATTCGCACCTTCTTGTTTTTTCCTATATTGAGACTAAATGACAGGCGATTTGTGCATTGGATCGCCTACACAAATATGGAGAATAATCATTGGATATAACTTAATTAAAATTCCTTATTTTCTTTGTGAAAAATTGAACTGAATGAATGCTCACCACTTAGTCTCAGCTCACTCCTGCACTAAAAATATGCTTGTATCAAAACATTTTTATTTAAAAATGGAGATAATAATAAAAAAAATATTGATTTCTTTCACATGACCACGTCAAATCGTACTTTATTATGTTTTGGAGTTAATACATTTTGATATGTTGCTCCACCAGTCTTCAGTAGAAAACTCACATTAAACATATTAAGAAGACCATAAAAGAAATACAATTATCAATTGTTTCAAACAATTAGGGGATGCGTTCTGTTAGCATTTATCACAAAGGCACAAACACAAAATGGTAATTTTAATGAGTTCGTAATATCGTCTAAGGAACTTTATAAACGTGTAAAAGACATATTCCTTTCAATTGTTAAAGAACGAAGAAATTACCTTTATTACAAAATTTTATAATAAACCCAGAGACTTGTTAAGGATTCTGATTATCTCTAGAACTGTTAAATAGGTAAATTACTAGTGATTATACAACTTGGTACAGACTTTTTCATATTATTTCCAACGATTACATAAAAATATGGTAATGCTATTGCAATTGAGGCACTGTTAATATTTTAGCTATCTCTTCCAAATTTTGTTTCGTCACATTACTTGGCATACAAGATACCAGCACACAATCTTAATATAATCATATTAGCGTTTACAAAGAGTAACATTTTTACAAAGAGTAACAGAATATTGGAACAAGTCTCTCCGTGATGACAGTGATTAATGCACCCAGGCATCAGGTAAAAAAACAAACTATTCGGCAGGATTTGATTCATGTCCATTCCTCTATCTACAACGCGTTTAATCCACTTGAGCTATCACAGCGTTAGCACTGCAATTACGAGTGGTATTGTAAAATGAATTTTATCTGGAAATCATTGTTCTATGACATATTACCCATTACTCCAGGTTATAGTAAACTCACATTCTGATAAGAATGCAGAGTAATCATCAGCGCGATACTATCTCTATAGTATTCTAGTTAGAAATATTTGATCTGTATGCCTATTGTGTAGGGCTTCTGCGAAGCAGCTTCTATCCTGCGAAATGCTTATCTTGCCCCCCTCCCATATCTTCAAGGTGATCTCCACATTACGCGATAAGACTGAACTGTTACTCGTCGTGAAACACCAGTCTGAAACACAGAACCGCGTAGTTAAAACCAACACAACTAAGAGAATTCCGATCACCTTCATTCGTTATTCATGAAACTTGTAATCTAAAAATTGAATGATATAATGCTACCAATATTTTAATTATCTGAAAATAGTTGATTGATTGCTTTCAAAGAAATTATAATGCTTATAATGTAAACAACGAAGTAGTTGTACTACAACTGTACATTTTCTTCTAATTTGTCACTGCTTTAATTACATGAATTATTACATGAATTGGGAAAAGAGTTTTCAACCAGTAAGATCTCTATTTTCAATTTTGTAGTTTTGAAAAGTTAACTTTATTCAATTTTCAAAAATATATAGAGTTCGTCGAAAATAGGACCACCAGCGTAGTACAGAACGGAAGCTTCTGGTCGTCGTACTGATTGATGGACGACAAAAGCGGCCCTTTTTAGGGTCTCTAAGTCTTTTCAAAAAGTATTATTAATTACAAAATATTGGACATATTACTACTGAAATCACACCATAACAGAAGAAATAATCACTTCCTAGATTCGAACTCACACGTTAGTGCGTCGACAGGACGTCATGACCTTAACCATTCGGCTAGAGCGGTTTCGTTTCAGTTGCTACTAGAAAGGTAGTTAAATACAACAAAACCTGTGATAAATGGAACAAAATCGTTTCGATATATCTTCTTCGTTTTCAGAGGTCGATCCTTTCTGTTTTAATATGATGTGCCTATAATGTAATATATTAATATAATATAATTATATTTTAATAGAATGCGAACTTTTTTCTATAGAAAGAAAGGACAAGATTTTTACTTCAGTACCACATTGTCATAGTACAACTCGAAAGGGACTTGCAATTATTCGAGAAGAACCTAATGTCTAGAAGTAGGACAGTTTTAAAGAATACTAGTGGTGTTAAATCAGCGCGTACTTTCTCACCCGTATTTTCACGGAAACTTATGCGGAAAATACTAAAATTTTCGAAAATTGTACATGATCTTATTTCAAAATCTTATCTTTAAGGAATAGATTTCATCAAGGGAAAAAATCTCAAATTTCAAATTTTAGTTGTAGGAAGACTCCCGAAATAATTTTGAACTTTTGCGATTTTCGAAAAATCTGGGATTTCAACGAACATGAGACCTGCAATTATTCTCTTAAACGTCATTCACACTATCCAACAACAAAATTTAATAAAAATGATGGAGCCATTTGTTTGGAACATTTGAAAAATGTCCCAGCGGCTTCATGTAAAGTAATTTCCCTAATTGAATATCGGTTTCAAATTCAAGGGGTTGGGCATCAGGCAGATCGATTGGGGAGTATCAATTTGGTGAAAATCGGCTGAACGGTTTAGCCGCCAGCGTTGTTCAGGACGGACGGACGGACAGACATTTGCCGTCAGTCGATTTTCGCTATTAACCACCCACAAAACATGGACGGTCACGATTTGGAGGATTTTTTTCAAATTTAGCAAGTGGATTTTTTCGTCAGGGCCTTGTAGTATGCGTTTTTCTGTAGAAAATTCGCCGTTTTTTCGCGCAGCATTACGTAACTTTCTCTACTCCTTAGGGAGAAAGTGCAATTGATCAATATATGAGAAACTTTAGATTATGCGTTAACGCAAAATTTTTATGGTTTCACTGCAAAGCAATTTTCCAAATTTGGAAAACATTTATACAATTTTTTATAACTTCATTTGTCGAATTAGTTATACCGAGAAGAAGAGTCAAAAGTTCATGAGAAATTTGAAACAGATTAGTAATTGTAATGTTCAAAAATCCCAGAGATATGAATAAAATATGACATTTACTACAGTATATGTAATAACGGTATAGTAATAGACATACCAATATGTCACTGAATATTGTACAACATTTATTATAAATGGTGTCAATTAAAGGGGGATAAATTATGTAACATATGCTAGCATAACGGTAAGCGAGCCGTTGTCAAGGTCAACATCTTCATGCAGTGACAATCGTGAGACGCTATTCATTTTGTATAGAATTCTGGATCAATGAAAAGCAGTGACACGAAGATGGCTAGTTTGTGTTGCAAGAAATTTAGGGATTGGCTAGGTAGGAAGTGTTATCTGCAAATAAACAATCGAAAAACGGACCGAGCTTTGCAGGGCTGAAAGAATACGAGAGACATTCATTCTGACTGATGCCGTGCTCTGAACGGATCGTGCTCCAATTAATGTTAGGAGTTTTTTTCTTTGGGGACTTAGCATCTACTAGGAGTGATGGAGAGAACATCGTAAATTTGAATACTAAGTGTGACAGTGAAGCTTAAAATATTTCATGGAACGAGTTGAGGACATTGAGGGCTTGGGCTAGTTGCCAGTGATTGGACTGGAAACGTTAGCGGCAAATAGTTTATTGATCTGATGAAACGGTGATCGAAGGTGCCTCGAGAAAGACGAGAGAAGATGGTGTCAGGAGCTGAGGATTATATGTCGGGAGATGGATAAAGATGGTCCAAAGCGCGAAGACATAAGGTTGGAATTGTCGTGACAAAGATTTAATTTTATATAGGTAAAGTTATACAATATAAACAGTTGTTTTAAATTGTTTAATAAATTTCATGTTTTTGTGAAATGAATATATGACTTTCATTGAGCTAATTCTATAGCAATGAACTAGCAAGATAGACAGATATTTGCTTTTCAGGTTCTCGGACTCAGGTAGTTTGTTCTAAATAAATTGCAGTTTATTCAGTATTCAAAATGAAGAATGTAAATTAAAAAAGAAAGAGTTCGTTTCTCAGAAAGTTTTTAAGAATGCAATATGAGTATAATGTGTTATAATTTTTAGAAATATTGATTCTCATTAAATCTAGAAATCCTAATCAACTTGCTAGTATAATATCAATTTTGAAAATAATACATAGATTTAGAAGTCAGTATGTTTCAATTGTTTTGCAGGTACCATGCGTACAAAGGTCTTTTCCTACAACCAGTCCAAAAATAATACATGATCGCAGAGTCTTTCTGAAAAATAGTTTTGGAGTTCAGGATTTAAAGCCGAATTTTCCTTCAAAAAACCCTAAATGCCATTTCTCTTAAAATTGATATCATTGTTTCTAGAAAAGGCATTCGAGAAATGTAAAATACAGAAAAATATTGAATGAAGTCTTAACTAACATTAGGCCAGTTCTTTGCCGTCACTGCTCCTCAGCTCAAAAACTATGGAAATATTGTAATGATAGAATATTCATAATATATGGAATGGAAATATTGTAATGGTAGAATAATTCAGTGGTACTCAGTTTAAAATAAATATATTTATTTCACTAACGAAATAGAGAAAGTGGGAATAAAAAAGGTATTGGCTACAATGAATATCATTGCAATATTGTAGGAAATCTCTGGAGAGAGTTAAAATATTGCTATAAATAATAATCGAATTAGTTGACAATATATGAAAATTTAATTTTGGATTAAATAAATTTCCGTTTTATAATACTATTTTGCCCAAAGAAATAAAGTCCTTAGGTTTTATTATTTTTATTACGATTATTGAAAGTCCGAACTCAAATATGTGAAATTTTCTTTGACAATTGGAAGTTGTTTTTTGTATATATTTTTAATGTCTCTTTTTAACTAATAGGTCTTATAACGACCACTGTGATTGCTTATCTTGGGGTTTCTGTAGGGAGAATACGTAAGTACAACACGAACACACAAAAGCATCTATGTCCGAGGCGGGATTCGAACCTGCGATTCTTCGAGCCGAGGCAGCTTCGGCTTGTCGTCCATTTCTCTTCTCCTTGTAAACCTTGACATCATGTATCCAACATCACCACATTGAAGATAATGCTTAATTCTCCATCATTTGAATTACGTTTCTTCCTGTGTCCCTGGCCACGCACAGTGGTGTATCTCGCTTGAAAAAGTTGACACGAAGGGCGGTCCGTGTTTCGACGTTAGTCTTGGCTGGAAATCGTAAGCTTACGCACTAGTGTATACCTGTTCGACGCCCGTGGCATTCCACCTACTAATCTCTTTGTTATGAGCCGTCAGTCGCCGGACAACACACGTTCGGAAAATTCACGTTTTTTTTGTAAGTTATTTCCGACGCGAGTTTAATAAATTGTGATCCGACCCAGTACACATTGGACACCATGGAAAACACCCCAAAAGGTAAGTTTATATTTGCAACCCGTTTTAATCACATTTTGGCTACAAACTGTGTATTTAACTCTCATCCCGGAAACATTTATTTTATTTATTTTATTTTATTTTACGTCAAAAAAAGTTAAAATTGCGTATGACGTGCTATGGGGAAAAGTGAATTGTGTGCACATTTTCAAAATTCTGTGATCCCTACACTAAGTCACATACTACTTAAATTTTGAATTTTTGAAAGGGAGAAAAAACAACAACAAAAACTCCCATGTAATAAAATCTATTTTCAAGGATAAACAAGCAATAAATTTTGAATTTTGAAAGGGAAAAACTCATGTAATAAAATCTATTTTCAAAGATAAATACAATAAATTTTGGTTCTTATTACTTCCTGCCGCGACAACATGGAAACGATAATTTGAATAATTGTACTTCTACTGAATTCCTGTAAAGACGCACAGAAAATGAAGTTACATTTATGTCCAGAAGCAAAACAAGGGGCCATCTCAGCATTTGCTCAATGGATCAGGGAAACTGGACGAAAAACCTGATCGAGATGGGACATAGTTAGCTTTATAAAATCATGGCTACAAAATGTTCTCCGCGTCGCTCCGCTTCCCTGAATGACTCTCGGGTACGCTTAATACCGTAGCGGTGAGATCCAAAAGACCGCGCAAGTTTACGCCATTTTACTTGACGATCGTTTCCATGGTTCCCAGTGGCGTCGAAAGCCATGCATAGATGTATTGGTCAAGCGCAACGTGCATTCTGTAGTACCACTTTTTACCTACTAACAAATAATGCTAATTAATTTATAATACATGGCAGCAATAGTTAATTAATTAGTAATGAAGTAAGTAATCATTAATTAGAAAAAGTAGTTTGTTTTTACTGAAAATCAGCAGGCCCGGTCTGCTGAGCAGAAAAAGCATGTCGAGGTGCGCAAAGCGAAAATTCAGTTCGAGATGGCGATAAATTCGGTGTGCTCATTGACATGCCTGCAACAGGATCGTACTACTAATGACGGCAACGGCAGGCGCTTCTTTTCTGAGGACGTATCCGTGACGGCAAAGATTTTGGGGATCGACGACTGCACTCGTGGCTCATTGCACGTATCTGCACTCGTGGCTCATTGCAAAGTCGCAAGCCTTTCACCACTGAGATCCGGGTTCGATTCCCGTCGAATCTCATGAGAAATTTGTTCCAACAAAACGAGTTCTGCTGCTTCACAAGGGCTAGTCCAACCCCTGTGAAGTGTCCTAAACCCTACCCCTATCCTCATTCCTTCCCAATTCTGGCCGCTGGGTAGTGACGCAGGAGCGCTGGTAGGAGGCGCGTACGCGGAGATGCTACCTGTCGGTCCTTTGACAACCGACTGCGACGAGACGCAACAATATTAACGGAGGATTACTCCAGCACTGTTGCAATGGGGGGATTACCCTGTGCCGCAAGCGCTCAACGTGCCTTAAGGTTTGACGCGTTGCGTCAAACGCGACGAAAAAAAACAAACACGGAAGAATTGATGGCAAAGGCAAAGTAATCTTAAAACGATGTCGAGTGGGTATGCTATCAACGTCCAAAAGTTCAAACTCTTTGTGGCCAGTCAGTACGTCAAATTGTACGGATGGTACCCGATGCCCACATCTGCGCACATCGTACTATTGCACGGATGCGCGATCGTCGAAGCGGCTCCACTTCCAATCGGGAGGTTGTCTGAAGATGCGCAGGAGGCTCGGAACAAAGACATTCGTCGTTACCGGGAAGATTTCACGCGGAAGTACTCCCGGGAGAAAACCATGCACGACGTGTTCCATCGTTTCCCGGCATCTTCAGACCCTCTGATATCCAGCTTCCAGCATATGGAAATATCAGAGAAGAAAGAGGTACCTGCCGAGGTACAAGAGTTGCTCTATGAAGCGCAAATCCCTTCCGTCGATTTACAACACGATAACGCGGACGAAAGCGACGCAGATGTAAGCGAAGAACATGATTACGATTTTGACTAAAGATCGTAATAATGTTCTGCGCCATCATGTTTATGAACAGCGTTTAATAAAAATCAGAATCCGTCAACAAACGACTTTATGCTTCATCAATCAAACCAAAATACCTTATATCCAAAAATTCATGGGAATCCGCTGAATTTATATTTTTAGCCCCGCCATATTGGATATGCCATTTTAAATTTTTCAATTCTGACGTCTAATTCGTGATTAGTGACATGAAAATACCTTATATCCAAAAACTCAAAGGAATCCGTTGAATTTATATTTTTAGACCGGCCATACTGGATCCGCCATTTTGAATTTTTAAAATTTGACATGTACCAGTAATCAAGACCCCAGGAAACCTATTAGGGCCTTAGTTTTGTTGAGGTCTGTATACATTTTCCGTCTATGTCCAGGTTTCGGACCGAGTTAGCCCACTGTGCCACGTGGGGATAAGTGGAAATGAAACCGCTGACTAGGTAGTAAAGTTGGCCTCGAGGAAGCCAGAAACACACCTTTATGGTAATATCTGCTCTTACTACCAAGATTTTATCCAACGTTGCATTTTTGAGTGAAACAGAGTGGCGGAACTATTTTCAAACTCACACACTGGCAGACCCTTGTCGTGGTCATCCCGTGGCTCTAAAGCTCAGGCGAGAATTGTTATTCACCTTCGGATCAGACTACTTCGCACGGACATCTCGCGCAGTTATCACCCTCAATGAAGAACTGACCTTACTGTAAAGCATGCTCCTGCACTGCTCTAATGAAAGAGCCGAAGAAGGCATAGTTTGTCGACTATAGAGGTGATGCTAGCTACTGTCCTCCGCAAGCTCTTTAAACTTTCTTAGAGAATATAGATTTATAAATCTAATATGCATGAAGGGGATGATTTTTAACACGCCTTTTATACACTAATTTTGCGTTGTTGATGTGACACTGCCTTGGTCATTTATTTCATTTAAAATTAGGTAATTTAATATTTTAATCTGTAATTAATAAAATTATTTTAACTGCTATACTAATTTTCAGAAAATTTTGCGAATAATATTGCACTAAGTGTAATTGTCAAGATATTTGAGCACAATGCACATTTCTTTAGATTTTTAAAGAAGGTATGTAGTTTTATTTCGTGTAAATAAAGACAGTGATTTAGTTTTCAGGATTTGGAGGACTTGTGATCTCATTGAAACTCTTGTGTTTTCCGTGTTGATCTAAAACCAAATGTATTTGTGTCTGATATGCATTCAAGTATTGGGATTCCTATAAGCACAAATATTTGTCGTGCGTTTATCTTACAATGGCTAAAATTATTTAATAATTAATTATTAGAAAACAAGAATGGTGTGTTTCCTGTTTCTTACTTCAATAGCGATAACCGTGTCAAAGTTTCCGGATGTTTGAATTGCGAGAGAGCTTCTTGAATCGAACTAAACACTCCAGAATCTGCTCTGGGGGTCATACAAAACCTAAACATAAATTGGAAAGATAATACGATTGGAAGACACTGTGTTCCGCTTAAAAGCTTTGATAAGAAAAATTGTCCGGCATTGAAATTTTTTAACTAAATACTCAATCTCTCTTTTAAAGTTTATTAAAACATGTTTTGTTTCTTTCTCAACAGCTCGTTTTAAGAAAAAATTACATTGATTCGTAACATTTTAAGGTTTTCAAATTTATTCTTTTTACTATGTATCATTCAAACATATTTAAGAAAATATTGAACTTGTGTGTAGATTTTACAAATTAAAAGAATTAAAATTTTGCTGTTTATATTATTAGCTGTTTATTAACGATATCAAGTTTACACTTTGCTATTAATATCACCGGGAAGGGATAGATATAATCTTCAGCAGTGTAACAGAAAATAACAACTTTGAAAAATATATGAAGAATAAGACAATTATAAGCCGCAATATTTCTAATGAGAATCCCTAGTTCCTTTTCACCGATTATCACTATAAAATTGCATCAATTTTACAAATAGTCTAAATAATACAACAATAGTAATTTTGCATTGATAATCGCTTGGAACATCCGGCAGTGAGCTTTAATTGATTAACGAAATCACTGTTTGCATGCACCTGCTCATATAGAAAAATAAAGTGATTACATTTTCATAATGCGTAATAAAATGTGTATATTGCTTGCATTTCCTTAATCAAGGAGTGATAATGTCGTACCAAATTTTTAAAAACGTGAGTATGAATTTTAATTTGTTTGATAGAAAAATGTCTATATTATGTAAATGTATTATATTGTGTGTTTCCCGAAAATGATTATGTAATACTAGTGTTTCTTGCTTTAGAACCATTAGCATTTTAAAATAGTTTGTAAGAAAAACAAAACTTTCAATACAATAAATTTAATCTGACAATTTTCTCTACAATATTACACCATAAATTAAGCACTTTCGTGGTAAAGAACTCGATAAAAATGTCACAGCCCCTTCCCGTGACCCGCTGCCCTTAAATTCGTCAGCGTCCACGGGTTCAGGGCCAACGTCCAGTGCAATTGGCGGTGATCCCCGCGCTCCACGCGCACCAATCCGTTTCGTTTCCGTGCCCTCTCCTGTTACTCTCCTCTACTTCCTCTCACCCTCCGTTCCCTGCTACCCTGCTCACTGCGAAAGAGCAGCGTCACTGACCTCAGAATTTGCTCCGCCCCTTTGAGATAACTAGAGGAAAATCTTCGAGGGAGTGAAGGGGGAAGTGTCTGAAACTTGGAGCAAAAGCCAATGATGAGAGCGGCTAGGCCTAGACGCCAGGATTGGTCAAGTGTCCAGCGATGGTTGTCTGCTGTGGAAAAGCCAGATTTGGCCGCATAGGGCATCACCCATATTCTGTGCAAGGGGATATACATTATTTTACAACACTTTGCCAGATGACATTAAACGATTAAATTCAATAGAAAAGTTCAAATCCCAAGTGAAATCGTTTCTGCTGCATAACTGTTTCTATACAATTAGAGACTATATCTGAGCATCACAAGAAAAGTAACATTAATTTTAACAATGATACATAATGCATGGCTTTACCATTTGGACTGTATATAAATGAGTATAACAACCTGCAATAACTATTGTACTACAGCTTCCGGGTCAATGACCCCTCTCGATCATCAGGGTTTTTCGTCCAGTTTCCTGATCCATTGAGCAAATGCTGAGATGGCCCCTTGTTTTGCTTCTGGACATAAATGTAACTTCATTTCCTGTGCACGTCTTCTAGAATTCAGTGGGAAATACATTTATTCAAAATATCGTTTCCATGTTGTCGTGGCAGGAAGTAATAAGAGCCAAAATTTATTGCTTATTTATCTTTGAAAATAGATTTTATTACATGGGAGTTTTTTTTTGGTTTTTTCTCCCTTTCAAAATTCAAAATTTATTTTGCTTGTTTATCTTCTTGAAAATAGATTTAATTATACGGAGTTTTTTTTCTCCCTTTCAAAATTCAAAATTTAAGTAGTATATGGCTTAGGTGTAGGGATCACAGAATTTTGGAAATGTGCACACAATTCATTTTTCCTCTACAGCACGTCATACGCAGTTTTTAACTGTTTTGACGTAAAATAAATAAATAAATATCAGTGACTGGTACGCAACGTTTTACTAGTATAAATCTTATAAATTTAATTGCTACCTGGATTAATGTTACTGATAAGCGGTACGATGTTTAGAAAACGGTATCTTAATGTAGAAATATAAAGTTGCCGAATTAATAACTGTATAACAAACATACCATCCTCATAGACGGATATTTCTTCAGTGTGGGTGTTCCTGTCTAAGGATTAAAGTTGTATTGCTTTCTATGACAATTTAATGCATTCAAAATATATATATGTCACAATACAATGATTTACACTCACATCCTTCACATTATCATTTACGTAGTTTGTATCAGACGCGCCGGGAATTACTTATTCCAATCTTCAAGTTTATACAAAATATAATAGAACGATTTTATATCAATATAATGAACTAAGTAAGCTGATATGTCACGATTCTAATATTATATTTTAATGTTTGTTACAGTGTTGATTCAAGATGACCGCCTGCGCGCTTATTTTATCACTTCTTCAATTTTGTCCGAAAGTACGAAAACAGTTTTAAAACTTTACTTGGGGAAACAGATTCATCAGGTGAAGCTCCATCAAGAGACAAATGCCGTTTTGAGATCAAAATCGAGTCGCAGGATAAAAAGAGCTCGTGCGTAATTTCGGCTCATTCTTTCTGGTAGTGGAATGATAACGGAAGATCTTAGAAGTAAAATGTGTATAAAATAAGAGTTTAGGACATGGAATATTGGTGCTATATACACAATTAGTTCAATTTTCTTTTTGAAATCAGTTTCCAAATCGGAATTGATATTTTGAGTAGTGCCTCAAAAATAACTTTTTGATGGTATTCGAAGGAAGACGGAAATATGTGAACAAGATATATAGCTGATGCTGTAACAACCGTTTGGTTGTTACAGCATCACTAGTTTGGTAAGTGGAGAAAAATATATTGAGATTGAAAGGGACGAAACCGTGCCTGCCTGAGAGCACGACCTCCTCCCGTGCCCTGCCCGTGCCGCAGGCTGCCGGGTTTGGCCGTTCGGCCGTGTCGAGAGAGCCCCCAAAAGGGTCGAGTGACGCACCTGCGTAAAACGGGAAGGGGGGGCGTGAAGCAGGAAGCACGTCGTCATCGCGCTATAAGCCCACATTTTTTAATTTCTTCCCGGAACTATGAGAAATAATTTTAACTTTTTAAAAAATATTTTTTGAAAAAACGGCATCGTAGCGTGAATTCTATTTTAAAAAGGAGTTCAATGCCGTTTACAGATCGAAAATCGGACAATTTGTACAGACGTTATCGGTCTAGTAAATTTTGCTTATTTTGGTGCTGCCACGTGGTGGCGACAAATTGAACTAGTGTTGGTACATTTAGCCTTAATAAGTATTCGGTTTGATTGCAGAAAGATCTCACACCATTGTTTGTATTTGTATATTGGTTTTCTTATTTTGTAAAACATGTATTTTAGTTTTCATTTAGATTTTTCTGCTCGCTTGCTGGAAAATATGTGGTTTGTGTCCTAATCTGTGGCCCCTCTTGGATTCTTATACCAACAATGCAAGAACTTATCCAGTTAATAACAGTAGTGGGCCATCAAGACAATGTTATATTTAGCTGAAACATGTTGAAAAGCTTGACACTATTGGTCTACATAATATTTATTTCTGATTGTTTCTTGTAACTTTGTATTCTTTTGATAAATTTATGAGATATATAAAGCTCCAAGCAAATATCTAGAAAACTGACAGACTTATTTTAATGACATAATGCCTGACAACTTTCAAATGTTACCAATTAGGGTTCCCATAGCATTTAATGAGTGTGGTTAATTATTGATATTAATTTTAGTCTCCGTTTATTGGTGATTTTTATATTGTGTGCATTCTTTATAAAAACATTTTGTTGTAACTTATTTCCCTGCAATTTTGAGTAGAGTCTTGTTTAATTGTTTTTTAAGATTTCAAGTTTGTCAATGCTTTGATTTTGTTAGATTTTGAACTAATTTTGTTAAATTTGTAATGTAAAATTTGTATGTTGTTTGGTTCTGTGATATTTATTTTATATCATATTTTCAAGTTTTTAATTTCCAGAGTGTAAAGTTGTCAGTTTATTTTTTGTTTTAGAATCATTTTTTACTGTATGATTTAAACTATAACTTCCATATTTCATTTTTTACTGGAAAAGAAAAAAGGATTTTTTTTTCGTTTTTAAAAATGTCTTTTAATTTACTAGTTACCCTTACCCTTTCCAAAAGCAATATATAAATAATAATTATTTATTTCCTACGAAGCATATGTATGGAACCTTCTAAGTCAATAGCAAAGGGCAACACGCTTTCCGTATGCGACTGTCATGACACATACAAACCAATACAACGGCACTGCAACTTCTTGAAGAAGTTCGTTACACGACGGTCCGTCATCACGGCCGTGTGCGCCCAATTGCCTGTTACGGCGAGACTAGTGTCAGGTCAGTCACTTTGCTAAGCAATCCCATTTACAATTTTTCTGTCAGCTTTGATTCAGCTGCGATTGGGTCAGCGTCATCGCCTCTTGTGCTCGGGGAAGTAAAAACGGCAGAGTAATTTTTACAAACGAAGAATGGGATAAAATTGCTTTGTATTTGGTTGGAAATAATACCCGATATCGCGAAAATATTATAATCCCGAGAATGATGGGTCCTGTTAAAATAAAGTCGAACGAAGAAAAAATTATAGAAAATTTTTTTGAAAGTTGCACTTTTAAGACTGGTATGAGTTGTGTTGCAGGTTAGTGAGTAAAGATCGGCTTATCTCATTGTGTTTATGTGTAACACAATTGTGTTATGGATGTAATAACGTAAATGCATTTTTATTAGTTATCTTCTGGTGGCGTTTTGGGATTATTTTCATCCAGTGTGAATCCCACCGTGCCGTTACCAGATGCTAAACCCCAGACAGCCAGAGAAGTTTTCATGGAAATGAAAGGAACAACATTAAGTTATGCAAAAAATTTTGCTTTGATTGGTGCTCTGTTTTCATCTATTGAGTGCACTATTGAATCAGTAAGTTGTTTTTAGTGTTCAGTGTATGGGTTTACTGCAGTTTGCTTTGGATAGGGAAAATACTTGGGTGGTTGTTGTGTTCTGTGAGAGAAACTTATCTCTGTAGCTGATGTTAGTGTGTTTCTATGTTGTTGTTTTTTCTAAAACATATTAGTGGCAAGCTTTTAAAAATTTATTATGGTTCGTGTTCACCTATACAATCATAGGATGACAACTTTATAGAAAAGATGATGTAAAAGTTGTTAGTTGGGTTTAGTAAAATTCTATGAAGTTTAGAAGAATGGAAGCAATTACTCAGACTTATGGAGCATCATGTGTTTCCAGTATCGAGGAAAATCAGATTGGCGTAACGGTACCTATGCTGGTGGCATTAGTGGTGGTTTGATAGGCTTACGAGGTAAGTTACATTATTTTATTTTATTTTGAAAACATATTTTGTTGTGAATTTCAAATAATTTCTTTATTTGAATTCGTTAATCCAATATAGTGTTTCAGGTGATGCTGAAACTTCCATTGATGTTATAACATGTTCCATAGTTATAGTAGTTCAGAGGCATTCAATATTTGTTTTCTTCCTGAGAACATGTGTCTGCTAAGAACAGTGTGATTCAAAGTGCTAGGTGGCAGTTCAGATGGAATTACATTGTCTATTTAAAATAACGATTCATAAGAATGTCACATTAAAGCAATATCCTTAGGCCAGAAGATTCTTTGATTTGTGGTTTTTGACTTTGATTTCACTATACTTCTTACTTATGTAGGGTAGAATTTTGAGGGGTTTTTGTTGTCAAGACAAATGCTGATGTCAATGGGAAATTGTGAAGATGTGATTACCTCTAACCCCACCTAGGTGGTCAGAATTAATTTTGTGCCAGATAGACTGCCAGATTGATTTATTCAATTTTAGATTGTGGGACATACATTTGGAATCTGTACTTGGAAAGCACTTCAGAATTTATCGACAGAGAGTGATATCTCTTTCAAAGTCCCTTGTAATTTTCATGATCTTGTGAATAAAGGAAAACTTACAGCAGTTTACCCACAAAGTAGTAGATGAGAGGGGAGATCTCAAAATCCGTGTTTCTCTATTTAAATAACAGTTAAATACTGCAAAATAATAAAGATTTAGAGAATTTCAAAGTTAAAATTGTAAAAAGGTAAAACTAAAATAATTGTCAACCACATCATACAAGCCTTCATGTATCATTTCCTTTAATATTTGAAGTACCAGTATAATTATTTCATCAACTTTTTTCCCTATTAAACAATATAGATATATTTATGTTATATAGTTATTAATGAAATAATTGATAGAGACATGATAATAAAATGGGTTATGGCTTTTGAACCACATGGTGTTACCTGGGTGATGCAAAATCAATACTGGTTGTGTTGATCATTGTGACATTAAATCAAACATGTTGTAGAATTCTATTTCCATCCTTTTCTTTCTTCTAAAGAGTAATCAAGACCAAAGACATGTTGTGACATGCTATTCGAAACATGGGTTCCACCAAAAAGAGTGTAAATTAAAAAAAATTACATGAACCTAATGAAAGATGCAACAGCTGCGTAATGAAAAGTATGATTGATACTATCTAGGAAAGTGTGCAAATAATGGAAAATCAATTACTGCATAGTGGAGTCTAAACAACAATAAATGCCCTTTCAGGTAAACCTTCCTTCTTCAATAATTGCATTGAACATTATCATGCAAACTTTACAACAACTATAGAGCCACTTTTTATTTTATTTGTATGATTAGTATCCAGAAATATTTCAGGTAGGATAGTAATGTTACAAATTTATTTCATTCAGTGCTTTTCTACATCTTGGAAAAGAAGTACGAATAAAGACTTGACACTAGTGCTGTAATACTGCTTTATGTATCCATATTATTTATCTGCTTGTGTTTTACATGGCAAACAAGCTGTCTGTTGTGAATTACCTGTATTTTTCAAACAAGATGTACATATTTCTCCAGCGAACATAAAAGTATGAGATTCGTGAATTTGATTAAGTGATAATTATATTTCTGCAGACTGTAGATTCTTTGACTCACTTCGAGTATCTATTATGAAACTTTACAAAAATTAGATCAGTTTTGCAAAAAATATTATTAGAACACTAGTGTTGTAGTACTCCACATTTCCATGCACTGCTTATTTATTTATTACTTCGCAATTTTCTACTAATCATTAAATTATACATGTACAGATTGTTAATAACTAAACTGTTTAACTAAAAATAAAATAAAATTGTAGACAACGTGTTCCAAGAATCATGGCATGTAGTCCAGTCAAATGAGACAAATCAAGTGAAAAAAATCCTGAAGATTTAAAACCTAGCATTATTGTTGGCAATATCTACTGCACATTATACTAAACATCCTGGGGAAGGGGTGGGTGTCTTTAAAGATTTTTACTTTCTTGTATTTGCAGAGCACATGTACACAATTATATATCTGTGTGTGTGAGAGAGGTGAGGAGGAGGAGAGGAGTGGAAAGAGGAGAGAGAGGTGAGAAAGAGGAGAGAGTGTGTGTGTGGAGAGAGAGGAGTGTGAGAGAGAGGTGTGGAGTGGTGAGAGAGAGTGGAGTGGTGAGAGAGAGTGTGAGTGGTGAGAGAGAGTGGAGTGTGTGAGAGAGAGTGTGAGTGAGAGAGAGCGTGAGTGTGTGAGAGAGAGCGTGAGTGTGTGAGAGAGCGTGAGTGAGTGTGTGAGTGTCTGAGTGAGTGTGTGAGTGTCTGAGTGAGTTTGTGAGTGTCTGAGTGAGTTTGTGAGAGAGTGTGTGAGAGAGTGTGAGTGTGAGAGAGTGTGAGTGTGTGAGAGAGAGAGAGAGTGTGTGTGTGTGAGAGAGTGTGTGAAATCAGAAAGGTTGCCTTTTTAAACTGGTGCTCCTACATCACATACTTTCTTGCGAATCTGTTAATGATTAGTATGTAATATTTTATGACAATTTCTGTCTTACATTTCCAACTACAATTTGAAAATTTCTTACAGAATTGAAGCGCGAAAATACATATATTTTTATTTCTCTCATTACTGCTTACACAGTATTAACTTATGTAATGTTGCGGGAAACAGCGACGAATTTTCGGCAGAAACTGTTATTGCTGGCTCCTGGTAATGAAACAGTTGTTAAATTTAGAAAAAATATTCTCTAATACGTGGTGTAGCCAGAATCCAAGTTTTGTGGGTCCTTGATACCGAAGATTACATAAAGGACGCCTAAGAGACAGGTGCAGGTCTCGTGTTCGTTTGAGGCGGAGTCAGTCTGTAAAAGTAATTTGAGGTGGAGGCAGTTGGATATTCGTACAATCCCTTATTAATTTAATATTACAAATCACAGAACATTAAAAGAAAACTTGTATCTTATATTGTTGCAGTACAAATGGATACATGTGTTGCTACAAATATTGTGAGGAACAGCATGATTTCTTGGTAATCTTTGCATGGAAGAACAAAGTAATATCGAGGTAATTTGGAATATTTGCTGCTTCTGCTGCTCATTCAGGCATAGACACAGTTCTAATTTCTAAGATTGATCCTAATTGGTACGCACGGGGTGTTGCCGTTTTTTATTTTAATTATAATTTACTTAATTTAATTATCATTATCGTTTTAATTATAATTTAGTATTGAAAATAATTTTATAGAAACTTTTATTTAATTGACAATAATTTGAAATTAAAGCTATCTGGCTACTTTGGTTATGAAGTTCCAATTTAACAATATGTCAAATTTTTAAACGAAAACAGCGCTCTGCCAATGAATTCTGTGTATTCACGTCGAACATAAATGCACCAATGATGCGCGATGCCTATTTTAGCCGTAAATAAAATTATTAGTTTATATTAACGTGAACCAACGGCGGCTATCACTCTCGCCTTCTGTTATCAGAGCGGCGTTGCAGCAATGGGTAACAAGAAGCAACAATGGCTGCTGATTTTGTACGGCATACGCATTTGGCAAATCAGCGATTTTGAACCGCTAGAAACAAAATACAAATGAAAAATATAATATTCATCAAAACTACTCTTTACACGAATTACTCGTCATTCTGCCCTCATTGTGCAAAACTGAAATAATCAATTGTTTTAACTTTAATAATTTAATTAATGGAGCAATTTAAAATACATTCAATGATTAATATTAATGTTTTTTTCAAGATACGAATGACAGCGTTCAAGCACCATTCAAAATACATTGCCATTGAAGTGACACCGCCTCAATAGAAGCGCGTGAAATTCGATTTTACCATTTCGCTCTTGTTCAATTTTCCAAAAATAGTGGCTAGAAAATGGAACGAGCACCACTTTCTTTACTGTTCTTTGCTGCATACGTGAAAAAGTTTAAAGAAAATAATTAGAACCGTTTCTCAGAAAATAATTATTTAAAAATTATACGAATCACGCAAAATGATGCAAAATTACTAATATTTTCGCAGAATTGAACTTACTCTTATTGAATATGTTTTTGGTGAACACATTTCAATTAGAAAATATTTCCATAGTTGTAGGGGAGGTGTCGCATTTTTTTTTTTTAATTTTTGCAATTTTCGAAAAAATCAGGGATTTCAACGGAAATGAGTCCTGCACTTTAAGCGTTTTATATGCTATCCGAGGTCAACATTTGGTGTCGTTTTTAAGAAGGAATGGTAAAGAAATAAATGATCGTTTGACACCATTACGCCAAACTACTATTTTCGAAAGATTAAAATCCTGACATTGGTGTAAGATATTTTGATGGAGATCTTTCGTTTTAATAAAAAATAATCAAGTTTTAGTTATGGGAAAACGTCAGTAAATTTTGAATATTTACAATTTTCGAAAATTCAGGTATTTCAACGAAAATCAGACCTGTATCATTTATCCTTCACCCTATCCGAGAACAAAGATTAATCAAAAATTGTGGCCTTTCCAGGCAAAGTACCCCCCAAATTAAAATATCGGTTTCAAATTCAAGGGTCCGCGACATCAGCCAGATCGATTTGGGAATATAAATTTTGGAGAAAATCTGCTGAACGATTTAGGTGCTAGCGTTGATAACAGTCAGCATTGCTGTCAATCAATTTTTCGGTGTCAAGGACCTGCAAAACAAGGAATCTGACTACAATTCGGGCTTGTAAGAAGATTTTTTTTTTATATTTAGCAACTGGATTTATGCACTTTTTGTTATCAGAGCCTGGCAATGTTTGTGCTGAAAATTGCCGTTTTTCCTGCAGCGATTACATAATCTTCTATATTGCGTGAGCACAGTGAGCGAGAAAGTAAAAAGCTTAAAATGTTATTAATGCAAATTTCATTGTTTTTTTTTCAGCTGGATGGAAAGCTGCAGCCTTCGGTGCAGCTGGTTTTGCAGCATTTTCTACTGTTATTGACTATTACATGCACCATTTATTTTAAAATATATTATAAAATATGTGTATATAATGTCCTATTACTCTGTAAATTAAGAAATATCTTTATTACTTTGATGTGTATGTGTTTTTTTGTTATAAACCTAGTTCAGTAAAATCTGTTTTTTGTATACCAGCATTATAAACGAGGTTTTCTGTTGCAAGAAATCGTTCATAAAAGGGCCTTTACAGCAATAAATGATGACGTAATAGGGTTTTAGCGGCACGAATGATTGCGTCATCACACACGTCATAGTTGCGTCACAACTCACCTTTAAAATTGACGAACGCTGTGGAATTGTATGAAGAGTTCACAGAGTAACCATACAACCAGAATAACCAAAGATTTTTATTCTTGAATATACAAATCAGTTTACATAATTACATTATTTATTGATGTTACTATTAATGGAGCAGTCTGTGAGGTTTTGAAAGGATAAAGGAACAGAACCAGGTACATTAAAAAAGTTTTAGTTGATGAAGTAACACATGTTATTTTCGTCATTTGACACTATTCTTCTAGCTATCTTTATTTTATTCTGAATTGATTCCTCAATGCAGACTTGCAACATTTGATGATCGCCATCCTCCATGACGCTTAAGGTTGTAATATCAGCGCCACTGTCCACTAATATCATATCCATGATCTCCTGAATGAATGTCCAGAATATTTTTCGTGATTTTGAAATTGGTTTTTGGCAATAAGTATAGGAATTTTTCCAAGAATGTTAATCCCAACAGGTTTACAACTGCATTTACCTTTATTTTAAAACAAGAAAACTTTATTGTGTTTGAATTTACAAGCTCTTAAGGTAACTTTTTGTACAAATCTATATAAGAGAATCCTTCATCAGGAAATAACGGTAAATTTAGTTTGTTAGTTTTAGTTTTCACTTTGACAACTAAAACAGAACTTCTTCAGAGACATCAATGGTATATGTTATAGCACCTCTGCTCCATAAAAGCTCCAAATATGCCGAAAATCAAAATAACCTGAAAAAGAGAGCAAAGATGTGTTCCATTAGTTCACAAATATTTCAAATAAATATAACTTTAAATACCTTCATCAAGAGGATACTTCTATCAGCTGCTTCTACTAAAAATTTGTTCACATCAGCTTGGGAAAAGATATACTTTTCTTGCTTGCAACCGACATCGCTTGTTTCATGTACAATTGAACTTTATTAAAAGCAGAAATATCAATATCTTTAATTTTGACTTATCTTCAATTCCCGAGTGACTACAATTCACAAACTTGATGTCTACATACTGCTGACTTCAATGTAATAAAAATTAGAAAATCAGACCATCACTAAAACTCAATTAGGTATGTCAATAAAGTAAGAGACACTAACTCCGATATGTATGCCAGAACAACTGATTCGCATATAATCTTCACGTTCTTTGTTGTTTCCATCCAATTTTTAAATTTGTTGTACTTTTTCACAATGCACTTTGACTTCATGGTATTAAGCATTGTTCTGCCTTTCGTGGCTTGTTCAACAATTTCCTGTGGCAAGGAATCCATCTTTCTCGCATGCTCTTCTGCAATCGCTCATCAGCCGTCCAAAATGCGTGACGTCAAGTAATACCAATGTCAATGTTGCCAACAGTAAAACTGCTTGCAATTAGTTCATACCCACTGATTCTTGCATAAATTTATAATGCTGTTATACAAAATAGTAGTATGCAACTCGTTTATAATGTTGCTTTATTGCATTCGTATAAATTTGAAACTTGCTCCTAACGTCGCTCGTTTTCAAAACATGTACTCATGCAATAAAGCTTAACATTATAAACTAATTGCATAAACTACTATTAACCCGGAATCGATCGGGACGAAACGAAATTTGTTGCTTAGGGAGATTTCCGTTTTCTGCAGGAATGTACATTTTACGACCCTTATGATATTATTTCCGTCCTGATCTTGTAAATTAATGGAAATAAAACAAAATAAAAAGTACACGATTTTATTATGATTTTTAAAATATATTTACTTATAACGTATTTATCAAAGAAATCATTCAAAAATGAATATTAAACATTCTCTATAGACTGCTTTTGAGTTTCTCTTGCTTCCATAAGTTTGGCCTTTTCATCCAATTTTCGAGTTCTAGCCGATGCATTCATTATATTAAAAATATCTTGCGTCTCAGCCAATTGCATTAAATTCACAGTAATTCTATTTTATGAAGATTTTCCCGTAGAGGCCATGAAAAACCGTTCCGTTTCCGTATTGAACAGGTATTGTATTATGCTGTGTAAAATACAATGTAACTTGACGGCCCAGAGAAATTTTCCGGTTAAGGCAGGATTTCGGCTTGTACAGGTTCCACTTTAGACAGATTTTACTGTATTTGATTTCAGATTACAGTGATATGATACTATCTCCTTGTGTAGCAAATTTTAATCCATTTCCTGTAGTGATAAGGAAAATTTAAATTAATTATCTAATGTATTTTTTTGTATATCGCTAATATACTTGTGCATTAATAGCTTGTGGATTTAAAAAGTTTATTAACGTTAGTTCCTTGGTTAGTAACTGACTTGAATTCTTTTTACTTTCTCGTATAATTACGTATATACGTAGTAATATATTTAGTATAGAGAAAGTTATGTAATGCTACGCCAAAAACTGCGATATTTTGAAAGAAAAACTCGTATTGTGGAGCCCTCACACTGTAAAAGTAGATTAAACCTCTTCTAATATGTAGTAAATTACATGTTACATAACACGTTCTCTAGTCGGATTTCAGAAATTGTGGGACCTTGATACCGCAAAAGTGTTTTTACGTTCTGTATCTGTACATATATACGGTAACAGTAGTAGCCTGTATAAAAGTTATGCAATGCTGTGGAAAATCAATTTTGAGATTTCACTAGAAATACACGTTTCGGGGTCCCATGATACCGAGAAACGGTTGTTTTTTCCAAACGTCCGTCCGTTAGTGACCACTAGCCCCGGATAACAAAAAGTGGATAAATCCAGTTGTTAAACTAAAAAATACTATAACACGTCGTGCAGCCTGAACTAATGCTCAGGGTCCCTATATCGAAAATCGATTGATAGCAAAAACTTTCTGTGGACAACGCTAGTGGCTAAATCGTTCAGAGGATTTTCAACAAAATTGATATTCCCCGATTGATCTATCTGGCTGATGGCACTCCTTGAATTTGAAAACGGTATTTTAATTTTGGGGTACTTTACATGAAGCATCTGGGACATTTTCAAGATAATGGGCTCGTACGTTTTTTATTAAAACTTTCTTATTGATAGTGTAAAAGATATCAAGAGACTACTGCCGGTTTCATGTTCCTGAAACACCCTCATTTTTCTAAAATTGAAAAAATTCAAAAAATTTTCCGCGCTTCGTACAACTACAATTATGAAGTTAAACATTTTTCTCTGAATGAAATGACAGGGAGCGGTAGCTCAGTGCATCAATGATGTCACTGCGCCTCTGATCAGTGTCCTAGGTGCGAGTCCTCCGATTTGAGGGATTTTCGACACTAGCTTTCAGCTAGGTCGAATTCAGTCACGTCTGGAGGAGAATCTCCCAGTGGGCTATTGCTGTGATCGGTAGTTTTCCGTGGTTTCTCCGATCAACACCAGGCGAATGCCGGAGCAGTACCCTACCAAACGGGCCAGGGGTCGCGCGCGATCTGTCCTTCCTCTTCCTTGTCCTATCCTCTCCCCTTACACATACACACACTAACATGCACTACACAACCACACATTCCGGGAGATCTTTCGGTAGCTTAGAGCTTGTCGCAGCTGGGGCGGTGTCCCGCTGCTGGCAGAGTCCTGGTTAGGGGGACACCCCACTAGCCGACGTTCAACTCGGCGCCAGATCTCGCCATCAAGTGGGGGAAGATCACCGCCATCTCCCGAGAAAAACATGCACTACACTAACGGGACTAATGACCAAAGCAGTTGTGCCCGGAAACTCGAAAAAATCAATCTTAATGAAATGTGTTCATGAAAAAGAAATGTAAAACTAATGCTATGTTCAGTTTTTCGAAAACATGAATATTTTGTATCAAACATAAGCAGTTTCCATTTTCTTTAATGCATTTTTTCTTAAAAACGTCCCTATTTTTGTTAAATTTGGATCTGAGATAGCGTAAAGGACGCTGGTCCTTTGGTGAAGAGAATGGTTTCAGTCTCATGTTCGTTGAAAAACCTGATTATTTCGAAAATTTAAAAAAAAAATTGTTTTTCTCGGCGTCTTCCTACAACTAGAATTGGGAAGGCACATTTTTCTAAAATGAAATGTTTTAATCAAAACATCAAGTAAGGCCGTTGAATTTTTCAGAAATATATTTTAGTGTAATTTGGCGTCAAACTAAGTCGCTCGCGCCGAATATCCTGCGCTTCCTGAACGTAATATGAGAAATGATTCCAGGCAGTTGGATGCTACGTAAGTTAGAATTTGTATATTATTTCATATTTTTCGAGCTTTTCTAACATTTATAATACGTTTACAATTTAATCTTTTAGAAATTCTTTAAAGCCTATTTGAGATGTATGAAATAAAAATTGCTAGCCTTCAGGGAATAACAGATTAGAATGCAAGAATATCAGATTAGTAAACACGACGCGCTTTCAGATTGCCAACATGGATTTAGAAAATCAACGGAAACAGCCATATTTTCTTTTCTTAAAGATGTCGCCTGTCATTGGATCAAAACGAGGCACCTATTGATGTTATTTCTAGATCTCTGTGCGCTTTTTGACGTCATTGATCATGACTAAATATTGGATTTTGGGCTAAAAAATCGTCTTTTAGGCGCATAAAAAGGCACTGAAATGTCAAAAATAAGGAGAAAAAATGAACTGCGGTATTTTATACAATAAAATGAAAATTTGTTTGTTTTTCTATAATGTTTTTTTAATTTAAATACACAAAACAAGGTACATATATTTTAATATTAAATAAGATTTACATATTATTCATTACAACTCTCTTACATTTTAAACCTGTAGTTTGCACTGCAATACATTGTCAGTAACTTTTCAAGGTTCTCAATTTCAAATTTGTGACGTTTGGGAGATAAAAGCAGTTTGAATGCAGAGAAGGATCTCTCAACATCTACTGATGTGACTGGAATATATTTTAGAACTGAAACATTAGCAATACTGAAACATTCTGGTAGTTTACATTTATTTCCACTTAAAATTTCGCTTACTGACTTTATGTTGGCATATCCAGGATTTGTTTTCAAAACATTTTTAACTTTTTCGCTTATTCGTTTTCCTTGATCACTTGGAACTTTTTCTAACTGCTCTACTGCTGACACAAATATTGACATGGAATTACATAAAGTCAAAACTCTAGTTTCTAATTTTTCAATTACATCCGCAAGGAATACAAGTTTGAACTTTACATATGCAAGATTATTTTAAGATCTTCATTTCGAGCACAAATTTGGCGTCTTGTATAGACTGTATCATCATCAGAGAGTTCGTTCACAGCTGCAATTTGTTCAAAATATTTACTGTAATATTCCACTGCCCTCAACCAAGTTCCCCATCGAGTTACTATAGGTTCGGGCGGCAGAGGTGTTTCTGGCAACTTCTGTCGAAAAAAATTCTTGTGGGAGATTTTAAGAAAATCTTTTTGACTGACGAAATCAGTTTATTTACTGAAGGAAACATTTTCCTAACCTCTTCTGCGACACGGCAGACCCGCGAACAAGACATGTCAAATGGGTTAGATTAGATAGAAGGGTTTCAAAGCTTCCCGGCGCAAACTTCATAAGGCGCTGCGTCTGTGAGAAGTATAAGTACCTTCGATTCCTTACATTGAGTATGCCAAACGCCATTAGAGTTTTGAACCCTGCATTTACAAAATAAGCAATTGTTTCAGAATTTGTTTTCCAGTGACTTCGAGCACAAGAGACGGGAGCACCCGCATCATGCTCCGCTTCAGTTTCCCGACAATTAAGTGAGCAACGTATCGCCCTAACGGGTCCGTCGTTTCATCAACCGAGAGCAATGGTCACCATGTCGGTACGAATATCTGTTAGCAGCTTGATACAGAATCCAAATAATTTTTTCGCAGAGTTGATTCGACGGTATCGCCTGTTTACACATTTCTTCAAGAAAGATTTAAATACTGGGTTTTCTAATGGCGTTCCGATGGGATGTTGGCACCACCAAAGCCTGACATGTCGTAGAAAAACTGACTTTGTTTGCTCGATGTGGAAGATGCAGCTTCAAAACGTCTGTCGACAGCCTTCTGTTGTATTTTGATGTTAGCTTGATGAATGTTGGTCTTTTCATGTTGCGAAAGGTGGTATTTCTTTTCTGAAGATATCTAGAAATAAACATCTTGCAACTAATTCATGGATAATACTAATAATTGTAAAACGAATGGTTTTGTCGTGTAAAGATAAACATTTTCCTTCTTTGAAAAATTTAAAGGAAAAATAATATAAATTAAAATTTAAAACTTACCGTTTTATCACAAATACGGCATAGTATAATGCTACCATCGGTGGTGTAGCAAGAATATTCCGTCACCCACTGACGAAGTAGTGAAGCTTTATTTGCTCCTGTTTCGTCATTGTAGTTTTAAAAATACCTAAACTATCGTACGCACAACCAACTCTTGCTACAGTGCAACTGCTACTGAACGGAATCTTCAGCGGAAGCGATCAAATAACCACACAAGCGAAACGAAAAGACGCCCTATCGTTTTTCTCGAAGATCAGCAGCATCATCACACTGACCTGACTTAGTGGATTCACAGAGGATGGAATACTTGCTGCTAGCTGGTGTAGGCACGTGAGGATGTGAAGTGTCCATACGAAAGATATTGCCCACTGCGATAAACTTTCTTTGTAGTATTAAAAAATGCATCATTGCATTATTGCATGCTTGGCGCCTCCTAAAGTCAATCGACCACGTTTTCAAATCATATCTGGTATTTAGGAAATAAGGAAATGGAGAAAAATCTATTGGTATACTTTTAGGAATTCTCTCATATTTTAAAATATAAAGACGTGAACTGAAGGTTTCGTATTCATTCGTCACATTGGACCATGACCTATTTTCTGACACAGCGTTGTGTAATAATAATAATATATAAAAAGCAAAAAAGTCCAAAAGGCATTTAAGTCCATCCAAAAAAAGTCCTAAAAAGGCATTTAAGCAAAAAAAAGCAAATATAAGCATTATAAAATTTTGTCATATGTCATCATGTGTCATGATTCGTGCACATATATTATCAGCCTTTAAATAAGTTCGCTAGGAAAAAATAGGCATTTCCCTTAACATCCGATGTCTAATCATGACATTTTACTTTCAAAATTACTTCCTTCATATGGAATCCGTGGTATTGCCTAGATTGCTTGTGTTCGTACCTTGAACAACGATCTCAGAGAGTGGAAATACTTTACTGGATTGATGGAACATTACGTACGCACCTTTCCGACTCTTTGCCCATTGCACGTGGAGTTCCTCAAGGATCGATTTTAGGCCTTATTCTGTTCCTACTTTACGTAAACGATATGCCCTCGACGATTCGAAACGGAAGAACGGTTCTCCTTACGGATGATACGAACATCCTTTGCAATAAAGAAACCGTAAATGTACAATATCAGATGTTTCAAATTGGTTTCGGAATAACAAATTAATACTAAACGAAAAGAAAACGGTTTTAATGCAGTTTTCCATTTCGAATAAACCATTCTGTGCTCCATTGAAAATGAACCGTGTACCATTGACTGATGTTAAGGCAACAACATTTTTAGGTCTCTCAATTCAGTCAAACCTTAAATGGAACGTCCATTTAAATTAATTGAACACAAAATTAAGTTCATTATGCTACGCGTTCAGAATTCTTGCAAATTCAGTCAGCCTTCATACTGCTCGTTGTGTATATTTCGCGAATGTTCATTCCCACCTGAGATATGGCAATATTCTAGAAATACATCTATATTTTCCAGACTTTAGATTACAAAACGAATTGTACGAGTAATAACCAAATCCCACCCACGTGATCTGGCGTAAGCCTCTTCATTAATCTAGAATTTTACCATTACCTTGTCTGTTGATTTACGAATCAGTGGCTTTGTCAAAATGACTGTTAAGGGCGGGAATATTTTCAGAAAATGCCGAAGTCTATTACTATAACACTCGACGTAGAAATCATATTCACCAGGTGACAGTATCAACAGCTCATTACAAAAAATGCACATACAATACATGTACATTATTTTACAACACTTTGCCAGATGACATTAAACGATTAAATTCGATAGCAAAGTTTAAATCCCAAGTGAAATCGTTTCTGCTGCATAACTGTTTCTATACTATTAGAGACTATACTGAATATCACAAGGAAAGTAATATTAATTTTAACAATGATATTTAATGTATTATTTACCATAGACTGTATAATTATAAACAATATGTAACAAGTATTGTATCGCAGCCTCCGGGTCAATGACCCCCATCTTGATCAGGTTTTTCGTCCAGTTTCCCTGATCCATCGAGCAAATGCTGAGATGGCCCCTTGTTTTGCTTCTGGACATAAATGCAACTTCATTGACTCTGCACGTCTTCTAGAATTCTGTGGGAAATATAGTTATTCGAATTCTCGTTTCCATGTTGTCACGGCAGGAAGTATTATTCGGAAGGACAACATGGATAAGAGCCCAAAATTATTGCTTATTTATCCTTGAAAATATATTTTCTTACATGGGAGCTTTTTTTTAATTCAAGTAGTATATGACAGTGTAGGGATCTCAGAATTTTGAAAATGTGCACACAATTCACTTCTCCCCATAGCACGTCATACGTAATTTTAACTGTTTTTTGACGTAAAATAAATAAATAAAACCTCCAACAACCAATGTGCACAAGTACATTATACCAAAAGGGTACATTCTCTTTAGGTATACAATTCTAGAACAAATTACCAAAAAACGTGAAAAACGTAACAGGATTATACAACTTCAAGAATAAACTCAAACACGTCCTTGGGCAAAAACCTTTTTTATAGTGTTCAGAAAATCCTCAATAGCCAATATGTGCAATGTGATTTCAGGTGCTGCAGTAGGACTAGGTAGAAAAAACCTGGCCAAAACCTATCTCCTTCTCCTCACCATTTCAATATTTAAACATGAAATATACTAATTGTTAAATTGTAAGTAGTTGTTACCTTAATTGATATCATGTTCTGTTATTATTGTTATTAGTATTATTGTTATTATTAATAATATAAGTAGTAGCAGTTAAGTCACTAGACCAAGTAAATGTTATTTTAAAAATGAAACAGTACAAATCCTGAAATGTTAAAATATTTTAAATTAAAATATGTTAAACTGTTTTGCTACTAAATAATATCTTACTATATAATATTTTAATCTATCTGTAATAAGTATTGTAATATATAGGGCTAATGACTAGAGGCTAATGACCATCTCAATCTTTTTTTTTTTTAATATATATTTGCCTTTTCCCTGGTCCTTTGAGCAAATGCAGAAATGGCCCCTTGTTTTGCGTCTGGACAATAAATGTAACTTCTCTGCACTTAAGATGATGTGTGCAATTGTACTCCCTCCATATACATCACATTTGACTCATCATACATGATTGTAATTGTATATGTGACTCAATAAAGTATTATTATTAATAGCAAATTAAAACCTAATGTATTTTTAGTATGTATTTAAATACTTATTTGCAAAGTATTTTGGCTAATTTTACTATTAATACAAACTAAATTTAAAGTTTTTTGCCCAGTCCTGTATATTTAAGGTAATATCAATTTTCAATACATATGTATTTCGCTACATAGTTGAAACTAGTAAAAATAAACACGATTATTTCTAGTGCGGTGTATTGCAATGACAGGAGAAAAATATTTAGTTCTCCCTAATTTGCTTTTTTTTATTTTTACGATAATACTAATTTTCGAAATTTATTTAATAAGTTATATAGCTGAAACAAATGCAATAGTTTTCATCAAAGTATAATAGCCTTGGAGGTAATCATGTTTAATAGTGTGTTTTCCTTGCTGAAAGTAATCTCTTATCCACATGCTCCTCTCTCTTTTTCTCTTCTTTCGACCGATTATAAAATAAGCTACCGAAATTGCCGCGCAAATAGCTGGATCCGTTGTACAGAACATATCTGAAGCGCCGTGTGGACAGGGCAGCGCACGTACGCTATTTATTTATTTATTTTATTTATTTTAGGTCAAAAAAACAGTTAACAACTGCGTATGACGTGCTATGGGGAAAAGTGAATTGTGTGCACATTTTCAAAATTCTGTGATCCCTACCTAAGTCATATACTACTTAAATTTTGCATTTTGAAAGGGAGAAAAAAAACAAAAACTCCCATGTAATAAAATCTATTTTCAAGGATAAATAAGCAATAAATTTTGAATTTTGAAAGGGAGAAAAAAAAACAAAAAAACTCCCATGTTCTAATAAATGGTTTCCGCTCTGTTGAACGTTCGTCTTTCACTTTGGGCATGGCAATTTTATTACCTCTCTTACGCTGCCACTACCAAAATCGGTTACCACAAAATCACATACGCCACCATTTAGAACTATTTAAGGGCTAATTAATTATACGAAAATTAATTTTTGCGTAATTAATGGTGAGCTAGCGGAAGACTACGCAGGATCTACCACAATTAGTTACCGCAAAACCAAATATGTCATATTGTAGAGCGATTTAATTGCTAATTAATTACGCAAAAAAATTATTTTTTCTCTTCAATGTTTTGCATAATAAATGGTGAAGCTAGCGAAGATTACGCTGGATCTACCACAATTGGTTACTACAAACCAACATGCCATCTTATAGGAACGATTTAATTGCTAATTAATTACGCAAAATTTAAATTAATTGTTCTTCAAACTTTCGAGTAATTATTTGTGAACTGCCGAGCGCGCCTGCAGCAGCCGGCTGGTCGACCTGCTGGCCGCGTGACGTCACGGGTAAGGGTAGCCAGCGAGCGCGCCAGACAAGCACCCTGTGGAGAGGGTGCTGACCAGACCACCGGCACGGCCGCCCGCTCGGCTGACAAATTTAAATGAAATATACGAACAAGGCGAGTGCTCACTTCCATATTGAAAAAAATTGTTCCATTACTATTTGACTCCTGTCCTCAAATGCTGACTGATTTTTGTAGGTCATCACATATGTTTGTTGACGTCATGACATTGTTGACAAGAAATATCTATATTCATATCCCTGTAAAATATTAAATTTCAAACAATCTGCCATCCCCTTTTCCAAATAGTCTTCCTTATTTCTTAAATACATGTAATGACAGTGTTGTCGAAATATTTGTTTTTTAAATCACTGTAGTTTTAACTAATTGGAGTTGATGTACGTAATCCACAAAACAGAGATCTGGTTTGAGCCCTGATATAATAAGTAGGCATTATGAATCGTTGACAATGTTGTAAAGTCTTAAATAAAAGCAAACCAATTTTTCAAAGAACTAGTAGAATTAAAATCTTACTACAATCTAGTAAAATATCAAGATGAGTAAAGTAAAAATATACATAATAATGAAAGCCAAATATTAAATTAAGTATTAAGTATGTTGGCCTTTTTTTTAGAGAGTGGTAAGTAGAAACACAAAAAATATGTAATTACATTGAAATACGGTCTCTAGTGATGAGGATCTACGAAAATCAGTCATCATTTGAGGACTGGAGTCAAATAGTAATGGAACTAATGTTCGAAAGAGAATGTTTACTCTCCATAATAATTAAATATCGACACATGTCCAAAGAGGCGTCGTTCGCATTAGCGATTTAAAACTAGCAGATGCTACAAAAAATGTCAAAAATTCAAACCTTGATTTATAAATAATATCACATAGGCAATGTTTTGCGATATAGCCCGACACAATTAAAACAATACAGTTTCAACAAAAACTTGTATCGATATCACGGTTGTTTAACGTACTACGATTGAATCAATTCTTTTCCAATATATCGTACACGCTTATGGTCATTCAGCGATCATCTGCAATGTACTTGGACGACCTTCATTAACATAACAAAATATTGGTATAATGTTCAATACTGAAGTCGTGAAGTCTCCGCCAGTTCGTGTATTTCATTTAAATTTGTCAGTCAGCCGGGCGGGCGGCGGCGGCCTGGCGCGCTCGCTGGATACCCCCTCACCCAGACGTCACATCGGCCAGCCTGTCGGCCGATCGCGGCTGCGGCCGTTCAAGCACCACTACTCGGAAGTTTGAAGAGCAATTAATTTAATTTTTGCGTAATTAATTAGCAATTAAATCGCTCTATAAGATGGTATATTTGGTTTTGTGGTAACTAATTGTGGTAGATCCAGCGTAATCTTCCGCTAGCTCACCATTAATTACGCAAAAACTTGAAGAGCAAAAAAATTAATTATTGCGTAATTAATTAGCAATTAAATAGTTCTAAATCGTCGCGTATGTGGTTTTGTGGCAACCGATTTTGGTAGTGCCAGCTTAAGAGAGGTAATTTTATTCCCGTGACGCACAGAAAAGACGCATCGTGTGGACGCGCCATATGATCACGTCAGTGGCATGCATTCCAGGTAGATATGCTGCGCCTACCCTGGAGAAAAGATAGTTAAACGTAATTATTATATTTTGAAATCACCATTTACGCCATAGAGAATTAAACTTGGTTTTTAAAATTCTGCCACGTAATGGTACACTGATTCGCGTAGGCGCGCGATCCTTCATTGAGTCCTTCACCGCTGTTGCTGACAAAGACAGAAAACGGTTGAAAGAGACGGAGGTAATGGGCGCCGCAACCCGGCCCGAACTGAGCATGACGTTGTTCACCGTCTAAATACAGTTCGCGCGCGCGCTCTTGATTTTCTGGAAGATCTGTCTGGTTGTATGCAGCACGCTGGTAAGCGCCGCCACCCGTGGCCACTGCAGCGGCATGCCGCCCAGGCTGGCTCTGAATTGAGCTTGCAGATGTGTTCGCATGCCTACGAGTCGACAGACTGGTGTAAGCGCCGCCTACCAAGTAATGCCATGGTCTTTTTCTTGTGGATTTATTTGATCTGTGCGTGTTATCCACAATGTGCATATTATTTTTGGGTGCACTGCCTTTTAGTGTTACATAACGGTAAGATACTGTGCTATGGCAGAAAATACATTTATAATTGAGGATATTAAAAAAATATATTCGGTTGTACTTTTGTGGAGAAAAGTGAATTATTCGTATAGTGAGGCCTGTTCCAGAACAAGTCTTCAGGTTTTTACGCAAAGAAAAGGGAATGGAGCATCTCCGCTACTCCTCAAAATATGAAAACACCAGTTGGTTAATTGGAAACAGGAAACTAATAATTTATTTTGCTGGGCCATAATCAGTGTGTTCCCATGTTCGTAATGTGAGGAATAAAGAACGTTATAACATTTCGCACAGTCTCTCAAAAACAATCACAAAAATAATCAATAACAGTCTGTGTCCACTTATTCAGTTGGCCAGTTTTGAAGTTTCAGCATTGAAATTTAAATTGATCTATCAGATGTAACGCAACATAATTACATCGAACGAATAAAGTCATATTAAAATCTCTGATTGACGCGACAATTTTTTTTCAATGTAGGAATTGCCTTTCGGAAGGCATCGTAAAAATGAGTTTGTTAGCAAAGGCTACGTTGATCGAACTTCTAAATTTGTTGAGTAAGTATGTTACGACCTTACAACAATACTTAAAATTTGCCAAAACATTTCAAGGCACTTCTAAAAGAATTCAAAATGATTTTATTTTTGCAATTAGTAATTTCTTGAGCAAATCTATTAAAGAAAATATTTCCATGGCTCAGCATGTTGCAAGTGTTTTAGATGAAATATAAATATAGATAAATATTGATGATAAAATATAGTCATTGATCAAATGCTATGTCGTGGGGGAGAGGGCAGTGCAAAGGAAGCTTCTTAAGAGTTGTGAGTGTTGCCAAATAAGCACGAATAATAGTGTCTCTTATTCGGGATGAAGCGTTCATTACGTTCCGAAAGAAAACTTACGGGTTTTTACATGTGAAGCGTTCAAATGGCAGAGGTTGATAATTGACTTTTGGTTCACTGATAATTGTGGGTGCTTATGGGAGGACTAGCGTTATTCCAGAAGACGCAATAATAATAATAATAATAATAATAATAATAATAATAATAATAATAATAATAATAATAATAATGAATAAATGGCGTACAAATGTACGATTCCAAGGTAATATCTTGGGAAAAGCTGATGTCCGAAAAGGTATATTTCAGGTCGATTCCCTATCAGCACTATAGTTTTGCCTAGCTCTAAACCCACTATCGACTCTCTTGAATAACACTAAATGTGGCTATAGACTGAACATGAAAAACACAAAAAGACTAACCCATTTACTGTACATGGATGACCTTAAGCTCTACGCCAAAACGCATGATAAATTATAATCGCTTATAAGTGTAGCAAAAATGTTCAGCTATGGGATCGGGATGAAGTTCGGTCTTGATAAATGTGGTATAATAAATATTCATAAAGGAAATGTACAAAACACAAACCAAATTTTCTGTGATATTAAACAGATACCACCTGAAGAAACTTATCGCTATTTGGGAAATCCTCAGAACCATCGACTGGACCATAATCGTATCAAGGAAGAACTTCGAATAAAATATCAAAAGCGGCTAACAAAGTAGTTAAACATTTATTAGGGGGTAATCTGATTTCAGCTATCAACACCTGGGCTGTGCCGTAAGATATGAATCGACACCGCCATTCTATAAGTACACCCCTCCTCCAGTACTGGAAACAAGTTCCACCCTTTTGTACTGGAACAGACCAGTTTTAACTGATCATACTGTCGATTACAATAGGCCAGATATTCTCCTTATAGATAAAAAGAAGAAAGAAGGAGTAATAATAGACATCGCAGTACCATTATCCCACAACATGAAACAGAAAGAAATAGAAAAAATTTCGAAGTATGAAAACTTATCTTATGAACTAAAACATGTTTGGAAATTAAATGCTACCAAAACATACCCACTCGTGATATCGGCGGAAGGCCTGGTCAGTAAAAACTTCCTTAAAAACTTAACAGAACTTAAACTACCCAAAAACGTTCTGAACATGGGACAGCGCGCAGTTTTGCTGCAAACAGCCCATATTACGATATGAAAATTTTTATCTTAAGTCCAGATATAAGATGAAGTTGTTCTTCTGTGACCGAACCTGTCCCCAAAACAGCTCTGG
The DNA here is from genome assembly GCA_964035755.1 of Teleogryllus oceanicus. Lineage (NCBI taxonomy): Eukaryota > Metazoa > Arthropoda > Insecta > Orthoptera > Gryllidae > Teleogryllus > Teleogryllus oceanicus. The sequence goes on along the minus strand of CAXIVR010000002.1, from coordinate 74,603,539 downwards.
GGAAGGTGAGCATTTCTACCTGCAAAAATAGCTGAGAAAACGTAGGATGATGATGATGATGATGATGATGATAATAATAATAATAATAATAATAATAATAATAATAAATAATAATAGTATTTTTGATATAATGATTCAATTTAAAATGTAGAGAACTCAATAAATTTTCGTCATGTCTTCCAAAATAGGCTCCAAATCGCACTCTTGCTTACCCAGTCAAATTGGTCACGGCACGCCCCTGGATCACGTATTCTGAATCTCTGTACTTGAGTTTTTCTAACGTGGCAGCTGAATCTCCAAGATGGAACCCGGCACGACATTTTAAATCATTCTCAGTCGTGCCGCTTGATGCGGTCACGATCATGCGACATCTTGCGGCAGGACCAAGAAAGACGCAAAAAGTCGTGCCGAATTCCGCCTCTGAGATACTACCTTCAGCCGCCTCGTTATAAAAACCTAAGTACAACATGTGAGAGTTTCTTTGAATACATTCATGCAAACTCTGTGAACATTTAGAAGCCAAGCCGGCCGCGTTCCGTGGTGTGCAGACTTCTTGGTTCCGTGTCAGGCAGTACTTTGCTTTGTGTTGGTGTGCAGTAGTTGCCGTTGATGAAGTGAGGGTGAGGATACAAGCGTACACAGAACGTGTCAGCGTGTTGTGGCGTGCCGAGTGTGAAGCGGTATTTTGGCGCGAAGATTGCGAGCGCTTGTTCTCGCGAAACTTGTGTTCATTGGTGCCGGAATCTGTATTTTCCTGAAATGGCAGAGGAACAGGTAATGTATAAGAGATGAACGTGTGACGAAGGCTATGTTATTATAGAAATTAAATGGTATTGTTTTTAACTCTTACAGACTGAAACTGTGGAAAGTCGCGATGATTCTCTTAATGAACATGATCCGCATTATGAACCCATCATTTCACTTCCTGAAGTATGCATTCCGACAATGGAAGAGGAGGAGCTTGAAATGATAAAACTGTAAGTGCGTGCTTATTTAGTCTTGTTTACTTCATTCGTTATTGTTATTAATGATGTAAAATTTTACAGTCGTGCCAAACTCTTTCGGTATGACAAAAATGAAGTGCCTCCAGAATGGAAAGAGCGTGGTACTGGCGACATAAAACTGCTTAGGCACAAAGCGAAGAACTCCGTGCGAGTGGTGATGCGCCGTGATAAAACCCTGAAGCTTTGTGCCAATCATTACGGTGAATAGATATTTTGCATTATTTTACTTTTCGTATTCTTACAAATCCCAAATTATATGTTGATGTTCCTGTATATTATGGTTGTAAAAGATTTGGTTTTTAAAGTTGCTTATTAATTGGCCTCCATTTATACACAAACAATTGTTTATTAACGTTTGTGTTAACTGTGAAATTATTGACAATTTGGAAATGCATTTAATACAAAATTCCTAAGGTTGGAGTTTTTTTTATTGTAAGATTCACTTTTAAACACAGTTAATTATATAAAGGCCTGTTCCTATTCCCATAGTATAATTCTTGTATTAGCATTGCATAATCATGATCGTTATGATACAGCTTTATCATAGTACAAGTGTTTGACCAATCACAAAGAAGTTAGCAGTTGACAAATAATCATTTATTGGTCTTTATTCTATTAAATGTTTTGTTGGATTGATTAAATTACTGTGTAGAGACAACCTGTGGAGTGGCAGTGGAAAATCACGCATGCCCTCCCCTGTTTCTGAAACTCGGAAGAAAATCTGAATACTGAATCTTCCTACAGGCAACTTTATCAATAATTGAGCTGATAAAAAATAGGAACAGAGACTAAATTTTGATGAGATTTCTTTAATAAATTAATTTCTAACATGACTTGTATTTCTTGTTTGAGGTTGGACTGCACTTTAATCACTTGGGAGACCTAAATGACTTCCTGCTAGGGGGCATAACATGAATAATGCATCCTATCCTCAATGAAGGCTTTCAGTATTAAACTTTAACTTGTAGTAGCTATACATGCTTGTAGAAAATGTACTGTGTGAAACTTGATGTCATGGATATCAGTACACTTGTATGAAGTTTATGATTCTCACTAGTATCGTAATATCACTTCACACTCGTGCATTAGTACCAATCATTACATCATTTCGTAATATACCATTATGATTCACTGCTCTTTAAGGTGAAGTGATCTGCAGCCATTGTAAGCTTTGAAAATGTATCTCTTGATGTTTGACCTTAAACGAGTGGTTTTTGAGAGTTTGATGTAACACATACACATGATGTTAATTTATTATGGCTGATTTTTAGTTACTCCATGGATGGAATTGAAACCAAGTCATGGAAGCGATAGAGCTTGGGTATATAGTGTGGAAGGAGATTATGCTGATGGTGAAATGAAACAAGAATTATTGGCTGTTCGGTTTGCAAATCCAGAAAGTAAGTAATGCATGCAAGGATTTTCACTTTGTGATTTTGGTTCTCCAGGATCCACATATGTATTTTTTCAAATAATTTTGCACAATAAAACAGCAGTTGATGTTCTGTTGAAGAGTAAAGTATCCCTGGGTAAAGTAGTCTTTCTGTCCTTATAATTTTTATACTCTGCAATAGTAGTAAAGAGGTTACAGTAGTTTTGTATTACGTGGCTTCTAGATGGTTAAAATTTTGGTCAATATATTGTATAATAATATTGCTGGTGCAACATACATGATGCAATATTATTGCTCTATATGTTAGTTCATCTCTGACACTTCTTCAGACAACATGTGGAATAAGAAGAAAACAGCAAGTTGTGTAGCCATTGCATTATGTATATTTTCAAAAAGAAAAAAAAAAGTGCAGATGGATGAAGGAATGGCTCCAGATAATAAATTAATACTCGTGGAAATTTATTAACTGAACCAATTAAAGAACAGAGTGATTTCAAACCTTTCTGTGACTAGATATATTATTTGATGAACTGTTGAGAATGGTCTCGCCTGAAACTTCTTTTCTGTTTGTACATGTAGCCGTTTTAGTCGATGTTCACTTTAAACACTGTGAAGCTATACATGGGTTTTTCTAACATGGTAGCTGACGGTATTATGTTCAAGATGGAATATAGCACGACTTTTCACATCTTCCTCTGTCGTGCTGCTAGAGTTGCTTGATCTGCAGCACTGCTTGATACAGTCACAATCCTGTGACATCTTGCAACAGGAGCAAGAATGATGCAAAAAGTCGTGCCATATTCTATCTGGAAGACAATACCCATAGCTGCTACGTTATGAAAACCCAAGTATACAACTGACACTTGCACAATATGAGTTACAGTTGACTCAATGTTTTCTAGATTGCACAATAAAAATCAAATTAGCTTTGATATGTTGCACAATCCTTAAATCTACAGACAAAATATTATTGTACAATATCCATAATTGTGTAATATATTGACACAAATATTGACCTTATAGGGGCCACTTTAAGACAAAAGAAATACGAAATATTAATTTTTGGTTGAAAGGCTCTTATTTGGTTAAAAGCCTGCTTTTCGTTTCTGAATTTCTTGAGGGTAATATTCAAAAATTTTCTGTGTTGTCTGTTTAACTTGTTTGAACATTACATTTTGACTGGTATTTAGTATTAGCTAAGCTAACTAGCTAAGAAGTTCAAGAACTCCTTTTGCAGCTTGGTTTTTCCTTCTTAACAATTAAATTATGTAATGTTATTTATGGTGGATTATATACAATTATAGGCACAACTCTTCTTGAGCCCCAGAATACCTATCCCAGCACCTTTACTAAAATGTTGGAGAAAATGCTATTCTCAAAACTGTTCTCAGAAGCAATTCAAATGTGCTAAGATTAGTAGATGGTATAATTAATAATGTGAAAAGATGGATAGATATTAAAAACCCACATTTGGTGATTGATTAGTGTGTAAAGATTATAATAAAGCAATGTATCCTAAATGTGTGTGTGTGTGCAGTTTTGTTGTTGTTGTCGGAAATAAAAGGTATTGTTACCTAGGGGAGAATTAATGGATATACTCTTATAGAAAGAGTTGCTATCAGATTGTAATTTGTTTCAAACAATTGACTAAAATTACAAAGCTGTTGGATAGTCGGGGAAGGTTCCACTCACCCTCTTATCTGCCAATGTTTCCTTTATTACAGTTCAAGATCTCTATAATTCTGTATAATTAAAAAAGATAATGTTTTGGAATATTTAATCATCTTTTTCTCTCTCCCCAACCCTGTTTAATTACTGTTCTAAATAATTTATTTTTTCATATTGTTAAAATAAATATTTATTTTGTAATGTTAATTTTAAAGAATTATGAAACTATTAAGAAATGCACATGTAAGTTATATGGATGTGTACACTCAATTTAAACACAGTGGCACTTCAGCATCATAAGCTGGAAGGAGAATGGGATCTTATAAGCCAATCAGGAGCTCCAGTGCCAAAAATTTAGGTCGTAATGATGTTCCCAATTGGATTAGTGACATGGTCTTCATCCAGCATGTGACCTCAAAGTGCCAATAATTTTAATCGGGGTACAGTTAAAAATGTATTCCAGAATGATTGTCAGGGTTCAATTATTTAATGAATAGATTCAACATCAGTCAAATATTTTTTCATTCAATAATTACTGATTATGCTTTAAAGAAGTATGAATGAGGAGTTTCTGCTGTGCAATACACACATTAAAAATACTTACAAGTAAGTGTATTCTTAAAACTTGTAATAATGATAACATTTGTAGAATTATACACTGAAATGTTTAAAACTAATCAAGACTAAATGTATATGTTGTGAATTTAAATCTGATATAACTTTAAAAATCCAATTAGATATGAAATAAATAAAAATAACCAATTATATTATTAAAAAATTAATTGTGATTAAAGTGTATAAGTTGAACAGTTGACCATACTTAATCTCCCCAATAGTTGACCATTTCATTTGGTGTTTCATGAGGTTTTGTATGGCTCATGCTCCTTGCAGGATCCAAAATTACAACCATTCTGTAATAATGTGGAGAAGTCCCTCGATATAGTGAATCAAAGATAGTTTCTTTTGGAATGTTAGAGAGATTCAAAAATCTTGTTTCACATCATTTTGTGGGCCTCAATGTATACAAATGATTCAACAAGAAAAGGGAGATCCAAGAGCAAGAATTGTTATAATAATTACATTTTTATCATAAATTTTGAAAGATAACTACTTAGACTTTTTTAAAAAAATATGATACAAATAATTGTAATCCTTCCCAATTATTATTCCTCCTTTAGAATGAGGAATTTTTAATGTTCAGCCCCATGAAGTTTTAAAGCCATAGCATGTATTTTTTGCTATTTTTTGTTTTATTAATTAAGAAATTTGAAAGTCTCTTTCTCTAGGTCTAATAGATCTTGTAAAAGTTGACAGTTTTGTTATATGCGAAGACTTATTTTTTAGATTCAAGGAATAGTTATAACTCTTTTAATTTAATTTGTGTGAATATAAAATCTACAGTAGAACCCATTAAAAAACCCTTAAACTAATAAAAAATTATTCTTAAAAAATTTCCTGGTGAATAAAATAAATATGAGCAGTGCTGAATATGTTGTCATACAAACCTTGCTTTTTCCTCTTATTCCTCTTAATAAAATCTTGCTTATTAAAATATCCCATGTAATAATATTGTTTTGTCCTGAATCAAAATTTTCTATGATTAAAAATGTAAGGAATTTGTAGTCTGACTACAAATATTTTGCTGTTAAGCCTTTCACTAATAGTTCTAAATATGAGCATTGGAATTCAAAGAAAGGACTTTCTGCGCTGCCAATTGCTCGTTGCTCAGCTTTACTTCCCTCTTCCTTGTTGTAGAACTCGCAAACCATTTATTTTGTTTCTGCTTCAAAGTCGAAGGCTTTTGTGAGTTTCTTCTTGGAATTTTTAAAACATCTTACCTAAGTTTTGTGTCTGGAACAGTTTGCATCAGCATTTTCTGCAACATGGTTCTTTTCCATTGAAATGCAATTAAAACTAAGTTGACTAACTACATTGTGCTGCTAAGAAAAATTAAATCCACCTGTTTTTACATCTCTTTAATAAAATCTTAATGTCCCATCAATGTTTTATTGTGAGGGTTCTACCATATTTACCTGCTTATAATTACATTTAAATTTGCCCACGAGAGAGAGGAAAAGGGTTTCATGAAAATTGATAACATTCATGCGGCAAATATGGTGACTAAGAATGTATTTAATTCTCTACAGTTTATTTTCTAATATTTATTTCAGATGCAAAAAAGTGGAGAGAGAAATTTGAAGAAGCAAAAGTTATAGTAGAAACTGAATGTGATATTTATAAGAACGGTAAGTCTTCCTTTGTAAGAACATTTCTGTGTATTTCACTTCAAATGTCCTTAACGAAACCCAACAATAACAACCCTTACCACACCCAACTTACGCAGCACATTGAAGGGTTACTTGAATATGCTGCGTAGGTTTTGTGTGGTAACATTCTAAAGGTAGGTTACAGGAAAAGGAAGATGTGTTACTAGGATTATAATCAGCTATAATGGTTCTGTAGCTAGTTCGAATCACTTCACATCTAGAAATGGATACTGAAAATATAAATGAAAGGAATGTCAAGACTCAAAAATGCATGCTATATCAGAAGGTTAAGCAAGATCACGATTGATATTTCAAACCAATTTAAATTTATAAAATTATTTGTATTTTGAATGCAAGCTTTCATAATATTTTGTGTGTTTTTTCTGAATGAATAGTGTTGCTAGAGCAAATGCTAACCTGATGGAGGCTAATGAATTTAATATGAAATTTTCAGAATATTATAAATTGTAGCATGGTAAATCATAAAGGGCCATTATCAAAAACATATTGTACTAAAAGAAGAAAGTATTTATCTGGTATTTAATTTTACATCTATGAAAAAACTAAAGGATACAAATGACTACGATTGCTTGATATTGAAAATATATTTGGATTTTGGAGCCATTTATAGATATAGAGTAATGTGGTATGAACTTCAACTTTTTCACTTTTCAATTTCAAGATGAGAAGAGTCCTGCTGCATGTTTGAATTGCAAGGTTTTAATGAAGGGGCAACATGGAAGTTATTTAAAACTTCTGGATAAAAAAAGGTTCATTTGGAGTGGCCCCCATGTTTTGCGGGTGTTTTTTCTTCTTTCTTTTCTTCTTATTCTTATTCTTCTTCTTCGACATTAACCATTCTCCATAAAGTCCAGTTAACTGGGTTTTGGGGCAATATCTGAATTTTTCAAAAAATTCCTTTTTTGAAAAATAACTGTTCTGTCACACACACAAGTAATTACATTTTATAATGATATTGCTAGAATTTACATTTTTAATTCAGATTTTTCCTTCCTATATAGTTCCCCTAAAATAATAAAAGTATCCCCCTTTAGACTATTGAAATTAAATTTTCCTTACATTAACATTTTTTATCTAACTTCATGAATACAAAGGATAATGTGTTGGTGGATCTTTTACGTTTGTAGTGCACAGTTGTCCTAAGATAAGGTGTATAATTTTAATTTTGAAAATAACTTAGATTCAGGGAAAATTGCAAATATGTTTCAAGCTGCCTACATTTTAGCCACTGGTTTTGTGTATCTCCTACGTATCACTGGTGAAATGTGCACACCCTAATTTCCCTTTCCCTCTGCAAGCTTGTTTTATATGTCCAGGTCTTTAATGGGTGTAAAATAAAACTTGGCATTGTGTATACACAAGAGTGTAGTATACTTTGTAGATCACGACAGCACTCTAAAATACAACTGTTCTAAGAATGTTTGGCATTCAGTGTTGCTGTTGAGAAATTTCCTCAGGAGAAGTAAATTACCAGTGTTCCTACATGATCTAAGAGACACAAAACCCAGACACATTGATGTATCTCCTTTTTCATGGTTGATGGAGGAATCGCCAAGCCTTTATTCTTAATTTAAATAGAGCGACATCTGACAGATCGTTAGCTGGACATGGTTATCCAATCAAGAACTTAATTTTTTGGTATTGAGGTTCCCAATTGGATATCTGCATCACAGCCGATGAACCATCAGAAATCACTATATTAAAATCGGAGTGTAGCTAGAATACCCGAGTTTCTTTGACAAATTTCTTTTTAGTTGATTCTCATTTTTACAGCTTCCGGAATTTTTTGAGATTATAATTGTCACAACAGTGCAAAGTCACATTGTAGCTTTACACATTAATTGTTTGGAAACATTGTTACAAAAATCTGTGTGGTTTCTCCATATTAATGCTTTGGAGGATCTGAAGTAGTTGGTAATAAGAATTTAATACCAAATAATCAATAATGTAGCAATATTAATACTTGTGAAAATACTTTCTAAACATTGAAGAAATTGAGTTAAATCTTTGTTTACATTAGCAAAATGCACAATTCGGTAGTTTATATGCTTGCAATTCAGGGATTAAATCTGCAAACATTTCACGAATGTCTTATAACTTATTGTGGTCTTCTGTTAAATAAGTGAACATGATGCCTTGCAGATTTGCAGTTTAGTTGTGTTGATGTGTGCTGTTCTCATACGATCAAGAAATCAGAATTCTCCATTTGGAATATAAATGGGGTTCTTGCTGATTCAGTTCAGTTCAGTTCAGTTCAGTTCAGTATTCATCATGAAACACTTTTATGTACACACTGGGATCTCGTTATCTTGTTTTTAAATGGTCTGAAAATTTTTACTGTGGTATGCATGACAACTTGCCAAAGAATGATCAGTTTGTTATTTCCTTCTTCATAGTACTAATAAGAAATGTAAGCTTATTTAATTGCAAATAGTAACTGAATAAAAAACAAAATTACTCACAAATATACACAAAACTTTAAAGGGAGAATGGAGCCCACATTCGTGACATAGAAGCAAATGACCACTAGTTTTCTGATGATGTCTTCTGTTTGAATGCTGCCTGAGACAGTCAATTTTCTGCAATATTGTATGGAAAATTTTTTTCCCCATGTATTGGTTTGAGCATGAAGTTGTCTTAATCAGAGCCCATTGCTAAGGTGTGAGGTCTCTTTTAATTGTATTATTAGGATTTTTTTGTCAAAGGCAGCTTTAAGAACAGTTGAAACATTGTCTTTAGATTGAAAAATAACTTCAATAGGGCATGTCTGTAAATTTAATTTTATATCGAGTGCTAGTGTTTCATAATAATTGTGTAGTGTGTGTATATTAACGTCTGTATCTTGTCTTTTACATTCTTTAAAAACCTCAATTTTCTCTTTTATTCATTGTAGCCTGAAGATGGAATAAATCGATGTCCTCCAAATGTTGCAACTTTGAAAAAAATTAAAACTAAACATAAAAGTTGGTTGTGTGGTTCTGAGTTATATCAAAAAGGTTTTTAAACTACTGTTTGTCAAAAAAATCTGTGGCCAAACTAACTGAATGTGACAGACAAATTCCTGCTTTTTGTGTATTTAGTAAGTTCCTTTAACACGTGCTGTAACCAGAATTCATGTTTTGGGGGTCCTTGATACCAAAAGATCGATTGACAGACAAATGTCTGGTTGCCTGTAGTCAATGGCAGTGCCTAAACTATTTAGACAATTTTCTCTAAAATTGATATTCTCCTTCCATTTATCTGAATAGAACTTTTCAAAAATGGCATCAAATTTTTTGATTAAATTTTGTTGTCTGATAGTGTAAAGGACACTTAAGAGAATGTGCAAGGTCTCATGTTCGTTTAAATCAGATTTTTTTTGAAAATTTCAAGAGTGCTCTCTTTCTCTCTCTCCTGTCAAAAATCATCAATCTTTTCTCCAAGTTTTTCCTTTTCTTTTCTTTCTTTCATGGATAGAAGGAATTGTTAAAATAATGGTGTGCGACTCATTTTCATGAACACTGAATTTTTGAAAATTGCAAATTTAGAAACATGAGAAAGTATGTGTATTTGTAGCTCTACTTTTCTTCTACAAGAGTGTGATGCTGTGTTGTAGAGTCTCGTAAGGTAATGTTTTAAGGTAAGGTTATTACATGAAAGAGTACTTTCACAAAAAAGAATTTTCCTAACAGAGCTGCTATAAATAGCAACTCATTTTCCCACTGTTTATTGATTTCACTTACAATCACTTCCTTGGCTTCTTTTGCACTGATATAGATAACAGAAATTTAAGCAATGTTTGCAATCATTTGAGTAGGAATGCGCACTGGCAACATCGATCAAAGTGTTAGTACATTTGTAAATCCGCCTCAAGTCCCGTTTCGCATCTCGAAGTTCCATTCTAAGTTTCTGACACTTAGAAGTTGAACTTTGGCATTCAAATTATTAAGGTGGACTCAGTTATGACTCCTATCAAAGAAAGAAAGAAGAAGAAAAAGTGCAAGGATGCAATACTCCACGGTTTGGCCACCCCTACTGTAGGGTGATCCTCCCTTACTCAGCAAATTGTTCCATGATAAATTTCCATAGTACAAACCTACATGGAGAAAAAGTATAAAAGATACTGGACACACAAGAAAATAAATGATTGTGAAAATTCATAACATCACAATAAAAATGTTAAAGTACAGAAATGTGGATAATAGGCACTGAGCAAACCAGCTGAGTGGAAGTAGATCGGATGAAGTTTTTAAAGTCAAATTTAGGAATAAAAAGAATAGGCAAAATTAGGTAAGAATTGAGAACTGTAAACACGCAGAGGAAATAAAAGAACACTAGAAGAAATGGATCAGGACACACAAAATGATTGGACAACTTGTGGTTGGCATTATAATACAGACTAGAAGGCAATCGGGACAGGCAGACAGACAAGATGATGGCCATAGCAGGAACGCTCCTCTGTGTGAAGGAATGTTGTTTTCTGACTCGCTAGAAATAGCCACAAGTAGGCCACCTCTGAGGGCTATAGAGAAAATTATTTGCAAAATCAATTTTTAATCACTTACGAGTTAAGAATTTCGTTTCTTTATTTTAATTCTGCTTTAACACCAACAGTAATCATTGTACACTTTGTTTCAGGATCTGATAAGCAGCTAAATGAGAGTTCAGAAGCAGAAGAAACTGAAAGTGAAAATAAAGAAGAAAGTGAAGAAAAGGATGAAAAAGACTCAAAAATAGAGAAGGAAGAAAAAGTTGCAAAAGAAGAGAAAGTTATTGAAAAATTAGAAAAATTAAAAGTAGAAGATAAACCTGAAGTTTCAGGAAATGAGTAGTACTCTTTTCTTCTTCAAGATGTGAAAATAATGTTGGATTCATGAAATATTTTAATTGATGTAAAGTTAACAAAGGAATTTTCTACTTCACTGATAAAACAAAGAAAATTAAATTGGCACTAAAGCCTCAATTTTAATATTTCATATGGGAATTGTAATGAAAATGTTGAAGAATGTATAGAGTAGGTGGTCTTCTCAATTTACAAAATACAAAACAATATAGTCCTTTTCAAGAAAAAATGAATTGATAATATAAGATTTGTGTTTTGCATGATCTGAATTTTGGCTATAGTTCATTTCTCAAAAAAATAAATAAAAAAAATTAAATTCCTTTGCTAATGTTGTCAGCAAAATGCTTTGTGGATGCAACATATATTTTGTTATTTTTGAAGTCATTGTATAAAGCATATTGGGAACAATATGAATCATTTTTTACTTACGTTACTGATCCTTTTTATAACTTGATAGTACATGCTATGTACATAGAAACTGCCTTTGTTACAGTGTGATAGTTGGAATGTATTGATTATTAAGAGTCCATTAGTTTTGTGTGATTGGAAAAATATACATTCCTGAGTTGTGTTTTGATACTGTGCTATGAATTAGTGGTAATACTGAGGTAATTGCATTAAATTTAAAAGTGGATGCTTAGATGTGTAAACTCATTATGTTAGTGTACCACATTAAATATGTGATATTTTTTCTTCTATCTTGCTTCAATTGGTCAATGTTTAATGAACATTCAAGTTTTTATGGCAATATTGTTGTAAATGAGGATCACCAAAATATTTCAATCAAAACTTTTGTTAAATGCAAATAAATTCCAAAATACCGCATAGCATGATCATTGTTAATTTATGAAAAGGTGCATTATCTAAAGTGTTATCTTGTGTGCATGTAGTTTGTTGGTGTATTGGCTTAGGGACAAAATTTTGGTATGCGCTTCTCTTTGGTGGGAAATTATGAATTAGTGTTTCTTTATACCACACATTTCTGTAGATAATGCAGGTTGATGAATCTCTTGTGCAAACTGAATGCTTTTTCACTCGTAAATATTTGCATTTTCTTTTGCATAACATAATTGACTTAATTTTTGTAAGTGCTGCTGTAGAAATGAATATATATACTTATATATTAATCTTTTCTCAATTTCTTCTGCAGAAAAAAAAATGGTGAAAATGGACTTCCAGAATTTTTCTTTATCATCATTCAATCTGAAAATTGTTCTCCAATTGTGTTGAAATTTTCCAGCTTTGTTTTCCCGTAAAGATACAATATTTATGAATGTGTGTACATATTGTATGCTCAGAAGCTTTTATAGGTGAGAATGGAAAAGTTTTCAGGTAGCAGTAGTTAAGATACTCTTCGTTACATGTAACAAATAGGAACAAAATGGAAGCAAACACAATGATGTGTTAATTAAAGATTTCCTACAAATCTGAGATTTCAGTCTTGGAAATGGAGGAACAATATTAATGTTAAATTTATACTACCAATAAAGAATTGAAAAGAATTGAATTTAATTAATTGTATGGTAAGAACGGATTATGTTACCTAATATTTGTTTATTTTTAGTGTATAATGATTACATATTAATGTAATCAATTCAATTTTCAAATAATATTTTTATATAATGTGAGTCAAATCAATTGATTTACCAACCGTGTGATAAAACAGCTTCTAAATACCTGTTAATGAATGTGTCAGTGCACCTCGTAAGAAGCGATGACGGACAGAATTTAAAAAATTCTGAAGAAGGATGACTTTTCAAGTGACGGAAAACAAGTTTTTGTAAAATTTCCTTTGCCCTGTAATGCTGTAGTTTGCCATTTCATTTCAGATTGAAAAGAAAATTATATTTGTTATATTAAATTTATGATATTTTAATTAGCAAAATGAGATGAACTTGAAATGATGATCAACTATGTTTTGTCTGTTATCTCTGACATCCTTTAAGCATTTACAAACTGAACTTTTCTTTCATTCATTCTTTCTTTCGTTCTTTATTTTGGTCTTTCTTTCTATGGAGTGAACATTTGTAACCAGGGAACTTGACAAGGATAACCTTAATCCTATGTTCATTTATTTTAATATCAAAACTACAGAAAACTAGGGGAACCTGTAGCGGTACAACAGCACATAGATGTGGTACAGCTTGTCAAGGGGTTATAAAGATCATGGATGGCAGTAGCTTTTGTACTGGGAATTGTCAGTAGTATTTCTGTAAACATGGGTTTTAGCCCTGATGGGGGGTGGTGAAAAGATCCAGATCCATCATTGCGATATCTCCCCACGATAATAGCTAATTCACGAAAAAAAATTCTAAGCTTTTGTTCCTAGCTCCACAGCCCTTAATTTTACAGTAAATTTATTAGTAAAAGCTGGAGCTACACTGGTTTCGATGGAATGGATAGAATGTCCGGAATTACGTCACAAGGTTTGGTGGGCGCCTAAGTTTCTAATTATCCATTCATTCTAAGACAATCCGATGTAAACAAAGCGAAATCTATGCGCCTCACTACACTTCTGATTCTACAACTATTTCATTACTTACGATGACGCGAGCTGCATACCCCGCCAATTCATATGGAATTCGAGCTGTGATGCTCGTGCAACCACTTCACTTACGATAAATGGTTCGAACCCTACTATGTCTGATGCAGATTATTCAGTTATGGAAGAGTAACCACTAGTGATTTCAATATCTTCAACAATGATATCGCTTAAAGAATCCGCCTGCCATATTTTACTCTTTTACTACAAGCGTCAATGCGCTCTACCAATTTTCAGGGGTCACTTGAATCAATGCCTCTTGGAGTAATTGTGGAACTTTGTAGAGTTAAACAGTACCGCTTTAACAAAGGGGCGAACCTGGGGATCTCAAAATATTAAAAACAAATACGATTTTTTTAAAAAAAAATTGTTGCGTCTACACCTTGACGTAACGCGTCTCCAAGGGGCGTTGAGCGCTTTGCACTGGGGAGTAATTAATGTGCAATTTTTTAATATTTGTCAAGACGCAGTCAGTCAGTGCCTTTTATCCCTTCGCCCAGGGGCTCGACGCCGTTAGATCCCGGGATTCGTGGCCGGTCACCCAACCACGAACCTGCGAGTCTCAAATCCGCCGACGTTCAAGAATGATTTATTATATTCATTTATTGGTAAAAAATATCGAATTCACTGCTTGTAATAAGTTCAAATATTGGACTCAAGTTAATCTTTATTTTATTGCTCAATACGTTAACCAGCGGCTTGCTCTGAAATAATAAATGCCAGCCCAACTAACTGGCTTAAAGGTGGCTCCACACATGCGGCGTTCGCCGAGCAGCTAGCAAGCACTCGCCCAATCCCGAGCAGCTGACTTGTTCGGCGAATGTTCGATCACTTTGATGTGTCCAAAAGATCGACACGCGGTGGATAGGGCGAACCCCGTATGTTCGTCATTCGGCAAATAGCAAGCAACTCATCCACACTACTCGGGATTCGGCGAGCGGTTGCTCGGTGTTCGCCGAATAACGAATGTGTGGAGCCGCCTTAAGGCTGGCTTAAACGGAGCAACCGCTCGCCGAATCCCGAGTAGTATGGTTGAGTTCCTCGCTATTTTGCGAGTGACGAACATTCGGGGTCCGCCCTGTCCAACGCGTGTCGGTCTTTTGGACACATCAAAGTGAGCGAACATTCGCCGAACACATCAGCTGCTCGGGATTGGGCGAGCGCTAGCTAGCTGCTCTGCGAATGCCGCGTCTTATGATAAGCGCAAGTGCTGGGATCTCCGCTCCCAGCTGCGACGGGAGATATCGCGGGAAGTGTCACTTGTCGTGGAAAGGGGAGGTGTATATTCAGTACTGGGCAGGCAGCGCCTTTGGCGAAAGGGCAAGAGAATAACTTACGGAACGCATCATGTATCGCGGACTCGATGACAAATTCCCAGTGAGGGGAAGATACGAATTGGGCGCAACAAACGCGTTACTTTCATAGTCATTGTTTTAATTACAGAAAATGAAATTATTAATTAACATGTACACAAAAAAACATATTTCATTAGCTATTCAAGCGTTGTTCATAATAAAAAAGGTTCTAGAAGTATAATACAGTAAAAAAGCCAAATAAAGTACATTTTGTAGAGCAATTATTTCAGATCGTACAAATGTCTAATTATCACAATTCTACATCCACGAAAACGCATATTTTTTTCTTTTCTACATGTATTTTTAATTCATTTGTTCGCACTTTTTGAACCCTTTGTAAGGCGCGCCATTTTTTGGACGCGCTGAGTGCAGTAGACCCATGCAACTTCTTTTTATTTTCTAGAAAATACTGTGGGTCTTTTGCAGAAAATTTAGTATGTACGTTGTGTGAGGAAGTGGTAAGATGATATTTATTATCAGAGAAATCAATTTCAGTTTTAATTGTGTATATTATGAATCATTCATTTTACATAATGCTGTGGAAGAAGAAAACAGTTGAGCGGGCCTATAGCTACACCAGTGGCGTGCATTCCAGGCAAACTAGGTATGCTGAGCTTACCCTGGAGAAAAGGCAGTTAAACGTAATTATTATATTTTGAAATCACCACTTACGCCATAGAGAATTAAGCTTGGTTTTTAAAATTCTACCAAGTAAGGGTACACTGGCTCGCGACCCTTCATTGATCATACTCCGCTGTTGCTGTCAAAGACAAAGCGGTTGAAAGAGACGGAGGTAGTAGGCCCGATCCCGGCCCCAACTGAGCATGACGTTCTCCATCTAAATACATTAGGCAGTTCACGCATGCGCTCTTGATTTTCTGGGAACTCCATTTGGTTGTATGGAGGACGCTAGAAGTGCTGCCAATTGGGCCACTGCCCTGCCACTTGGCGCAATACACCCAGGCTGGTTCTGTATTGCTCTGTATTGACCTTGCCGATGTGTTCGCATGCGTACGAGATGACACACTGGTATAAGCGCCGCCTGCCCATAATGCCGTCTAATAATAGTGTCTCTTATACGGGATGAAGCGTTCATTACGTTCCGAAAGAAAACTTACGAGTTTTTACATGTGAAGCGTTCAAAAGGCAGAGGTTGATAATTGTCTTTTGGTTCACTGATAATTGTGGGCGCGTATGGGCGAACTAGCATTATTCCAGAAAACACAATAATAATAATAATAATAATAATAATAATAATAATAATAATAATAATGTCTTTTTGATATGATTCAATTTAAAACGTAGAAAACTCAATCTATTTTCGTTTTGTCTTTAAAAATAGGCTCCAAATCGCACTCTTGCTATTTACAGAGCATACACAGTCAAATTGGTCACGGCACGTCCCTGAGCTACAGTATTCAATTGTATTTCAAAGTGTTTGTGTCAGAGTCTATTAGCCTAAGTTTTCTAATTTAATACTCTTCCCAGTTAACGCATCCATTTTTATCATTGATAATGAAGCGTTTTGAAAGTGGTTGTGTTAAACGTAAGAAAGTTAAGGAACGAGAAGAAAATATTAAGAGAATCCAGCTTCTTCTTCTTCTTTTTCTTCTTTTTCTTTTTCTTCTTTTTCTTTTCTTTTCTTTTTCTTTTCTTCTTTCTTTCTTTTTCTTTTCTTCTTTTCTTTTCTTCTTTTTCTTCTCTTTCTTTCTTTTTCTTTTCTTCTTCTTCTTTTTCTTCTTCTTTCTTTTCTTCTTCTTCTTTTCTTCTTCTTTCTTTTCTCTTTTCTTCTTTCTTCCTTTCCTCTCCCTCTCTCCTCCTCTCTTCCTCTCTCCCTCTCTCTTCCTCCTCCCTCTCCTCCTCTCTCTCTCCTCCTCTTCCTCCTCTCCCTCTCCTCCTCCTCCTCCTCTCCCTCCTCCTCTCCTCTCCTCTCCTCCTCCTCCCCTCCTCCTCCTCTCCTCCTCCTCCTCCTCCTCCTCCCTCTCTCCTCTCCTCCTCCCTCTCTCCTCCTCCTCCTCTCCCTCCTCCCTTTCTTCTTTCTTTCTTTTCTTCTTTCTTTCTTTTTCTCTTTTTCTTTTTCTTCTTCTTTTTCTTTTTCTTTTTCTTCTTCTTTTTCTTCTTCTTTTTCTTCTTCTTCTTCTTTTTTCTAGGGTTTTTATCCGGCCTACAGTCGGTTACCCTTAACGTCCCGATATTCGACCAAACACTAGACACCAACACACGTGCGGGCTCCTCTGATCTGGGGTCAGCAGAACGTGAGGCCCTCCGCCACAACACATACCTACAAAGGCAAGGGACTAACACCCATGCCCAAGGCGGGACTCGAACCCGCGACCCTTCGGACCGAAGCTCTGAGTCGGTACTCGCTCTCAGCCATCCAGGTCGGCCAGAATCTAATTAATTATTTCAATTATACTGTCAACATAGTGAAGGATAATACTGCATATGATAATGTACCGATAAATCACATTCCTGGTCCATCAACTTCAAGTTAGAGACATTATTTATAAAAACAATTTACAGAAAC
The DNA here is from genome assembly GCA_964035755.1 of Teleogryllus oceanicus. Lineage (NCBI taxonomy): Eukaryota > Metazoa > Arthropoda > Insecta > Orthoptera > Gryllidae > Teleogryllus > Teleogryllus oceanicus. The sequence continues at coordinate 74,585,940 of CAXIVR010000002.1, read as the reverse complement.
AACCAGAAATAACATATTGTGTGTTAGAACGTAAAAAGTTTATGACGTATAATGAAGAAGATATTCAAGAACAGGTGACAGACTGTGCATCAAGAAACTATGTAAGTACCATTATTACAGAAAACCGTCACTACACAACATCAGACCCTGGGCTTTGACCACATACTGATGACATCTTACCGGATTATTGGGCAAAAAAAGAACCTTCCGCTTGTAACTAATGCAAATAACACTACATAAATATTGAAGAAAAATATTAGAATAAATTTAAAGTGAAAGTAATGATCAGAAAAAACAATAACCAATGGGGTCCAAAATATACACCTTCTGTACTCAAAAAGTGTAAATTTTTTCCGGTCACCGAGGGTTAAGCAACATAAATGATTGATCTTTATTGATCTGCACTTTGTCCGTTCTTTTTAAACATTGTACATTGAGTGGTTTGTCTCTCCACGATTTCTTTAACATTTTTTGTCTCGCATTTCATGTTAAGTAGCATCAGAAGCTCAATAACTGTTGTAATTATTACTATTATTATTTTTACATTCGCCTGGGGCCTCTTAATTTCTTGGCTCGGCATTTAAATTTATTTTGTAGAGGTGTACTTATCACTGAATAAATAAATAAATCACTGAATGATGTATGCGTGCGTGCGTATGTATTTGTTTGTGTAGGAGGCCTCGGATGTTCTAGAAACGGCCCTGGAGTTAAAATGTTTTATTACGTATCCTTTTACTCCAGTCCATATCAATTCGATAGTGTATAGTGGTAAAGTGGCAATCGCAAAATTTCAAACCCTTGCTCTGTCGCTTGTTCATCACTAGGGAACGGACTTAATTGTAATAAAAAAAAGCAAAATATGTACATATATATGTACTTATTTTTTCAAAAATATGTAAAGAAAATTAGGGAATATGTGAAATAAATATTCGTTATAATGTTTACAATTCCATATTTCAAGCGTTTACCGAGCAGAGTACGTTGCCGATCAGAACTTTACATGGATTCAGAGAGGCTGAATGAAAGTTTTACATCTACAGAAGCAATTATTTGCTAGTTTCTTCTGAAACATAATACTTTCGTATTATATACAATGTTGTTTACGAGGAGCCGAGCTCAAGTGAATAGTACTGTGTAGCCTGTGATAGAGGGGTAAAGGGAGCATACTCCCCCCCCCACTCCAGAAAAGCGATAAGACAATGATCTGATTTTCATCGAGTTACACTGGGTCTATGAAACACGAGTAAGCACGTGGTTGAAGTTCCTTCCGTCACATATACCAGCATCTGCCTGTCGTTGATCCCACTATGCTGCTGTTTCCAAGAAGCAGTGGGGCGGAGGGAGATAAGTTTGGCAATTAATAGCGATTGTCCGGCGTCAATACAAGCGCATTGCGTATTTTTTAAGTATTTCAGTAACTAAGTTAGTTTTATATATTGAACATCACTAGTGGAATGTTCATTTGCGACCTATAAATATATTAAAAAAAGTAACGAAATATGTAGCTATAGATAAAATATGTAAAAATATACATTTATACCAAAATATGTAAAAATATGTAAAATAAAAATGGTTCCAATTAGTTCAGAATGTAATGTTAAGTGTAAAAAATATTAGTGAATGCAGGTATCATGTCGCTGTAAAAATATGTATTTACATGAAAATCCGTTCCCTATTCATCACTAACGTTCTTCTCTAAATCTGCTGAATACTTTTCCATGATTTTGAGAAGCTCCTCCCTTCACAAAACTTGAGTCTAGCTGTTCATCCCTTTCCGACAACCATTCAATGTCTGTTAACGCCGAATTTGTTAGAACGGCGTCCCAGTTTCACACAGTGGTACGGAATATTGTCTAACACTATTACACTTACTTTTCTAAGAAAGAACATTGACGAACCAGTCTTACATATTTCATCAGTCAATTTATCATGATAATTGCCGTCTTTTCGCGATTGAAATAAAAGTTAACCTGTTTTGCTGCCAACGTACGTAACAATCTCCTACCTTTTCCTGTTGGATTTTTCAATCTAGTTGATAAACCTGCTAGGAAAGCTTCACTTTTGTCTTTCACTGTTGAACCAGATCACACTTAACTTATGACTTGTAAACCAAGTTTCATCCAAGTAATACATTTTCCTTTTTTGCTCACGGTAATGCTAATTTTTTCTCAGATAATTGCGTCTCCACAAAATGTCATCCTTGTCCTGAATACAATTTTTCTCCCTCTTCTTTAAAAAATAAAAACGGATGTTGTCAATAATGTGTATAAATTGGTTCACCTAAAATTCAGATGTTCTTGATCACTGTTCACAAGCCACAACAATTTTGCAAGCCTTGGTGGTTCGTTTCTCAAGAAAAAGAAATGGAATTTTGATCGAACAGCACTGACTACAAAGTCGTATGCTTCAGTCACAGGTTCGCTTTCTTTTCTTCTCTAGTGTTTGTATTTGTCTATCTACGAGAGATGCGGGGCCCAATGATGAGGCATAGGGCAACGCTGTCAAAGAATAAATTCAGTAAAAAACTTGTTGTTACGTTGGGAGCGCGGAAGACCCCAGAGACAGCGGTCGATGGGCATTCTTTGATTTCAAATACATTGAAATATCTGGAATATTCAATGATTAAATAAAAAAATGTATATTTCTAATTATTTATTAAATTTTCGTCAATCGATGGAGCTTGAACTTCCAGTTTCTTGAGGCAGCAATAGCCACTAATTCCCATTGAATTCAAATATAAGATTGTCTGTTCATATTGCCATTATCTGGCATGAACTCGCTGCGCTCCCTCCAGAAGAAGCGTTTCCGGTCTAGGAGGCAAGGCCGTTGCTCAAGAAACGATTATGTAGAGGAAAGAATGTCTTATAATATTTCCTCTATGCTTGTGACATCAAAGGATCTAGACACCAATTATCTCATCGTGGCTCAGACATTGTTCAAGGAAAGCTGGAGAGGTAGAGAAAAGATTCCCTTACAATCTTTCCTCAATGCTGATGACATCAAGGGTTTTCTCGACAGCACATATCTCACTGTGGTTCAGAGGTTAAACCGCGACTTGGCTCAAGAGGAATTTTAGTTGTCAATAGTGGCACTCTTTTGACGCTTTAATGATAAACACCACAAAAAATATAACAGGGATTACGCAATATTACAAAAAAACTACAATTACTTAATTTTTCAGACTGATATTATTGTTATTAAAGATAAGTAAAATTCCTTATCTCAAATAAAGAAGTAAATATTACTTACGTAAAGGTTCATAGGGAAAAAGCTGTATAGACGGTCTTGACAAAAACCAACAAACCAATTTTTTCCGGATGGATCGACCTCGGTATGTAAGTAGGGCAATTGTCATGGTAAATAATTAAATAAAATATTGACGAATAAAGTTAGTGTATTGATGATAAAATAAATTGTCGAGTAGTACGAGGAAACTCCGCCAGAATTATAAAGTCACGATTTTTCCGTTTCTTCCTCTTCAAATATCACTTTATCTCGTAAACATATGAAGCGTGAAAAATAGATTTTTATTCAAATATTTAAATGAAAATATTTCCGACATTAAATTCAGGATATTAAGGTATTCATGAACATATTTAATGCGTATTTTATCCTTAAAATGTACTGCATAAGAAGTATGCAAAAAAGTAAACTAATGGTACTAAAACAGCACATACTTTCTCGCCTTTAGTAATGTAATAGTATTTGAACCACAATTACCCTCAGAAATAACACATCTCAGTCATAATTTTTTCTTAAATATATAACTCTTACAACATTTGGTGCGAAACACCAAATATTCTCAAGTAAATATCAACACAAATTCCACAATTATAACTACTTTTCAGACAGGTAAATCATGTTCCAACAATAAGACGTAATTACCTCCCGAGTCATTGTTACCGAGGCATTACTGCACATCAATCTAATCTAGGAATTCTACCATTACTGTGTCTTTTTATTTACGAATCAGTGGTTTTTGTAAAAAATGACTTGCTCAAGGGCGGGAATATATTTTCAGAAAATGCCGAAGTCTATTACTATAACACTTGACGTAGAAATCATATTCATCAGGTGACAGTATCAACAGCTCATTACAAAAAATTCACATAGAATACATGTACATTATTTTACAACACTTTGCCAGATGACATCAAACGATTAAATTCAATAGAAAAGTTTAAATCCCAATTGAAATCGTTTCTGCTGCATAACTGTTTCTATACAATTAGAGACTATACTGAGCATCACAAGAAAAGTAACATTAATTTTAACAATGATACATAATGCATTATTTACCATTTGAACTGTATAAATGACTATAAACAACCTGTAACAACTATTGTACTACAGCTTCCGGGTGAATGACCCCCATCTCGATCAGGTTTTTCGTCCAGTTTTCCTGATCCATTGAGCAAATGCTGAGAAGGCCCCTTGTTTTGCTTCTGGACATAAATGTAACTTCATTTTCTGTGCACGTCTTCTAGAATTCAGTGGGAAATACAATTATTCAAATTATCGTTTCCATGTTGTCGCGGCAGGAAGAAATAAGAGCCAAAATTTATTGCTTATTTATCCTTGAAAATAGATTTTACTACATGGGAGTTTTTGTTTTTTTTCTCTCTTTCAAAATTCAAAATATAAGTAGTATATGATTAGTGTGGGTTTTACAATTCACTTTTCCCCATAGCACGTCATACGCAGTTTTTAACTGTTTTTTTTTTAAGTAAAATAAATAAATAAATGATATTCTCTGAAGGCTAGCAATTTCTATTTCATATATTTTAAATAGTTCCAAAAAGATTAATGTGTAAATGCATAATAAAAGATCAAATGTAAGAAATGAACAAAGAAATGTGAAATAATAGACAAATTCTCACTTACGAGGCATCCAACTGTCTGGGCGTTCATGAATCACAGTAAATTCGGGGCGGGCGATTACGTTCGGCACTAACGTGCACAAAAAATACTTATATTTACAAAAAATTCAACATGCCTTCCTTCGAAGATCTGTTTACGAACACACTACATTAAGAAAAAAATGTATCTTCACAACTGTAATTGTAGGAAGATGCCGCAAGAATTTTAAATTTTCAAAAAAACAAGCTTTGCAATGAACATGAGACCTGCACCATTCTCTTAAGCGTCCGATACGCGATGTAAGGTCTAAATTTGATCAAAAACATTTTGTGACCTTTTCTGGAATAAAATGATTTAAAGAAAATAAAAATTGCTTATGTTCGACACAAATTTCGCCAAAAAGACTTATGTTTTTGAAAATTTGAACATGACATTATTTTTAGATCTGTTTTTCATGAACATATTTCATTAAGAAAAAATGTTAATCTTCATAACTGGAGACTCAGAAAAGGTTTTGATTTTTTCCACTAAAATCAGGGTTTTCAGCCATTATGAGACATGCGGAATTCTTTTAAACGTCCATCAGACTATCCAAAAACAAATTGTCATTAAAAACAATGGAACCGTTTTTGAGGGAAAAAGTGTTTAAACAAAATTAAAAATTGCCCGTACTTCATGCAAAATTACCCGTAAAGTACTCACATTTTCAAAAAATTGCACATGACCTCATTTCAAAATCTGTTTTTAGAAGACAGATTTTATTATGGAAAACGTCTATCTTTAATATTTTACTTGTAAGAAGACGCCGAAAAAATTAAATTTTTGGAATTTTTGAAAAAGAGTTTTCAACGAAAATGAGGCCTGCTCCATTCTGTTAAACTTTCTGCACACTATTCAACAACAAAAGTTAATCCATAAAGATGAAGCTATGTTTTGAAATTTTTGAAAATGTCTCAGGGACTGCATGTAATGTACCCCCAAAATTAAAATATCGGTTTCAAATTCAGTGGACCATGACATCAGTTATGTATATTGAGCAATATCAATTGTGTAGGAAATTGGCTGAACGGTTCCGCTACTAGCGTTGCTCACAGACGGATAGACGGGCAGACAGACGTTTTATCCTCGTTCGAATTTTTCGCTATCAAGGACCCATAAAACATGGATTTTTATTTATTTATTTATTTTACGTCAAAAACAGTTAAAAACTGTGTATGACGTGCTATTCTGAATCTGAAGTGAATTCTGTGCACATTTTCAAAATTCTGTGATTCCTACTGTAAGCCATAAACTACTTGAATTTTGAATACAGAAAAAAAAAAGAAAAAAACTCCGATGTAATAAAATATATTTTCAAGGATAAATCAGCATTAATTTTTGGGCTTTTATCCATCATGTCCTTCGCCAAGAAATTATATTTCCTGCCGCGACAACATGGAAACCATAATTTGAATAACTAGATTTCCCACTGAATTCTAGATGAATATAGATAATGAAGTTACATCTATGTCCAGAAGCAAAACAAGGGGCCATCTCAGCATTTGCTCAATGGATCCAGGGAACTGGACGAAAAACCTGATCGATGGGGGGGGGTCATTGACCCGGAGGCTGCGGTACAATATTTGTTACAGGTTGTTTACATTTATACAGTCGAAATGGTAAATAATGCATTAAAAATAATAATGATGTTAAAATTAATGTTACTTTCCTTGTGGTGCTCAATATAGTCTCTAATTGTATAGAAACAGTTATGCAGCAGGAATGATTTCACTTGGGATTTAGACTTTTCTATCGAATTTAATCGACTAATGTCATCTGAGAAAGTGTTGTAAAATAATGCACATGTATTGTATGTGAATTTTTTGTTATGAGCTACACCATGTATTATAATTTCTTTTCTAAATGTAGCAAATGGATTTATCCACGTTTTTGATAACTGTGCCTTGTAATAAGAGTTTTTCTGCCGAAAATTCGCCGTTTTAGCGCGCAGCATTTCAAAACGTACTCTCTACTCCGTAGCAAGAGGTAAAAATAATATGATCCACCGGCCGGTATAGAACGATTTTCCTAAGCATGAGCCAAAGTGGCAGCTAGTGCTGCCAACATAACTTGTGTGGTCGTTGCGCCCTCCAGCCCATTAGACTCCTTTCCTGCATTCGTTCGTTTGCAGTTGGCTAACTTGTAAATGTCTTTGACGCTTCCTTTTGTGATGTCCTCGTTCGACATAAAGAGGAAGTGCAGTGTTATGTGCTCTTCTGTAAAAATTATTTTTCCTATAAACGTTACATTAAATTTACTTTTTGTGTGATAAATATTATGTTTATTTTAAAACCGAGACTTGAATGCGAGATGCGTATCAGTGCATGTGTTTCCGGCTTAAAATCATTCTTCTTTCTATTTACATTCGTGGCACTTTTCTTTTAGTGATTGTCAAAGCATGTTAAAAGATTTTCCACATACGTAATTAAATTTAAATATTTCCCGGACTCGCGTACGTGCATATACCTCAACGAAACTCTTAGATTTCTGCATAGGGATGTTTTCACAGGATCCATAACCTAACACTTTACGGAAAGGTGTGGCTGAACAGCTGATACTCCTCTCTGACTTACATGTGATGTTCACTTGTTACGCGAACAGTCACTTTGGCTCATCTTTAGGAAAATCCTTCTGTAGATACTTTCACTATAGCGGTGTGTTGTTGCCAGCGCGGCTTTGTTAAACGCGGCTTTGGAATCGTTTGGCATACACATTTCACAACGCCACGGGGTATGAAAAATATGTATCTTACACCGTGACAACGCTGTGACACTGAAGCGCACGCAAGCAAATCCAAATAGTTCAAAAAAATCATAACAGTAATGAAATATAATATTGTTGTATTCTCCAAAATCTGTTCGTTTTAACACCAATTACACGTTACATATAATGCTCAATACCCAATTATATGGGAACATATAATGCTCAATACTCCATACGTTTTCACACCTCAGAAAGTTCCCTCTAATTCTCATTACTAATCGAAGAAATAACACTCATTTCCATCTGCCTTTAGAATCCAACATGTGTATGGGTTAGGGTAGGGTTAAGAAAACTTTCACAGAATACATTTCTTCCCATAGTATGCCAAACAAAGGCCCACTATTCCTTTGGTGAGAGGCGAGGACTAGCCTAACAAATTGAACATTGCGCTCTCTGCCACAGTGAAGGCAATGCGGCAGCGGTCATGTAATACTGTGTATCAACTTCTTTTTCTAGGCATATTACGGATTCAGAACTTTGAAAATCACATTGTAAATGTTCCTAGCAACTATGATAAATAAATTACAGTAAAGTGAATCGTTAAGAAAAACGTAATTGGAATAATTGTCGTGGTTAATAATCGTGGAATAATAATCGTGGTTAAGAAAAACGTAATTGGATAGTTCGTGTTGATTAGTATCTTTTCAACTCATATCGAATAAATTTTATAATATTATTTTAAATGTTGGTACAGTTATAATTCCCTATATTTCAGTAGATAAATGGAACATAAACAACCTCTTAAAAACCGACGATAGAAAATTCCTTTGTTATAATTGGGTGTGTTTTTAAGTTACATTGTCCAACGGTCATCATCGAATATCTAATTTGAAATACTTTTAATTGTCCTACAACTTTATTAGCAGATATTATCAGCTAATTATTATGGATATCACTAAAAAAACATACTATCTGATATTTTAAAATATGAAAAACTGCGATAGTACGTGGAAGTCCTAACTTTACTTTGTGAAATAAAAGAAAAAAACAACTATTTTAAAAATTCAACAAAAAATCGCGCGTTTTGAATTCAAATTCCTCACCACAGCAAACAATACAAGTGACAATTACTAAACGTACATATCACACCTACAAGAATAATATAGTCTTTGTCAAATGTCGTTGTGTGATCGTTGAACGAAGTTATGCGTGATTGAGCGGGCGCTCGCATACAGCCTTCGAGATCGCACCCAAGAGAAGTAAATTTTATGCAACTTTGAAATGATGTCAAAGCGCAGTCAGTAAACTCATGTTTACGAAATGATATGGCATTCAATGCAGATTTTTGTAATCTTTTAAGTGGTATATGAAACAAGTGTGTATGTAGAAATTCATTTTTGGACTTTTGGACAGCTTTTTCTGGCTTATTCCGCCAGTGTACGAGCGACGGCTGCAATTTACGCATATGAAAATACTTTCATATAATGAAACGGGAGCATTGACACAGATTCTTTAAAATCAAAAACAATAGTTAAATTAATCTGAATACAAACACGCAGTTTCGATTAAAGTTTGTCATTTAAATAAGATAATACTTGCGATGAAGCAGAGGTTCATTTCACAACTGCGGAAAAATCTTAATATTAAGTTTACAATTATAACAGAGTGCATCGTACATGAATGTACGCACACTATATTTCGCGGGCTGTCGTGCTCCTGAAGGACCTACAAAACGTTGAGTCTAACCACATAACGAATTAGAGAAAGTAATTTACAACACATTGGAGCCAGCAATCCACATTTCCCAGGGACCCACAGAATGAGATAAGTAGTGGAAAATCGGCAGTTGCTCTATACAACCTAGTATATAGCATAATACTTTCTCTATACTACCTAGTATACGAGAAAGTACAATTACCGTCGAAATTAGATAATGGTACGCAATGATAGCAAAATGGAAGGTTGTGCAACTATTTACCATATTGGTAAAATAATGGCATAACCTCGATGATTAAACTGCCATATTTTAAAACAAAATGTATCTCACCTGTTGAATCTGTAGCTTTCCCCATCTCCACTTCTACTTTGCTCTCCAATAAAGAATGACTGGTACTGTGAACATTAGAGAGACGATTCTGAATATTAGCCTCTTTGGTCAATGCATCGATACGTGCTTGCAATGCCCTTTCTGTGCTCGTTTGTTCTTCCAAACGAGCTGCAAGCTCCTGCTTTTCTTGTTCCAAGCGTTCACATGATTCTCGTCTCTGTTCTTCTGTTTCCTACAATATATATACATAACAATGAAATAAATTTAAGATTATATGCAAGTATTCTATCCTCTTAATTTCTGAGTGAAAACATCACTTTAAACATTCACAGTAAGCGTAGAACAGAATTTCACGCTTACTCGAGTGAAATCAGCCATCGTTTCACTCGGTTTCATTCTACGCAAGTAATACAAAATACTCTTTCGGTTTGGTGAAAAATTCACTCGTAGCTGATCTAGTCCTACGGCGACATTTTACTCGTATTTCGAGCCAGTTCAACGCCATCTGGGAGGCAGTTGGGCATGTCGGGAGTTCGTCAGGCGTCTCCTCTTTCACAATGAAAAATACAGCGCGCAAAAGATATCCATTGTACACGGGAAAGTGATATTTGAATAAGTGAAGAATAACTCAGTATTTGCTATTTGTTTGTACTTGCGGTACTCGCAATTATGACAGCGAAAAGCGGATTTCACAGTTAAGAACTTAGTTACTATCTGTGAGGTGCCTGATGATTTTGGGAAGGTATTTCGTTTTGTTTCAATGAAATAAGAGTGTGGATGCTTGACAAATATATGATTTTAAAATAATATATTATCAAATATGAAAGTTAGTATACTAGTAGATAATATTGTGTGTATTAGAGTTCAACAAAACAATGAGAAATCAAAATACACTTAAGGTAACAGAACAAGTATTTTAATAGATAGGTAGTCATGATTTTTAGCATATATCTTTTCTGCAGTCTTCAAAAATAGTAAATGATACATTTGTTCTGAACAATATCAAATGTGATAAACGATTGTCAGCAAGCATGCAAGTAACAGAAGCAATGTTTGCTGATGGTCTTTCCTGCACTATTCCAATTTTCACCATGGCTAAGCATAACTGTTTCATCAGCATATAACTGAATCTTTTGACATATTTATGAACAGAACTACTAAGGAATATATATTTATGTAGGAACATGTCTATGGTGCAACATGCACCTCAGCAAGCGAGACAGAGGTTTGTTGACATTAATAAAAGCATCGAAGAACTCTAATTGTCAGGGGGTTGTTATAAATAGTTCATTTTAACACATTAGATGTGCTGAATCAGCAATTATACAAAGATCACATGATACAACATTTTTTTGAGGTTTGAACAAGTTGCTATATTTTATCTGAATAAAGCAGTAATAACAAAAATCGTTTAAATTGATTAGAAAAAGTAGAAATCTTAGTAAATATCGTTAAAGTTAAAGGATAAACAAAAATTTTCGAAAAAAAATATTGTATGAAACATTTAATTGATTTTTTTAAATTTAATGTTTGAATTTCGTTGAAATACTTGTAAATACGTAACTATTGTGTAAACCTATATTTGATAATTTACAAAATGAAAATATTGTATCATTTAATTATTACTAATAATTATTAGTAACAATAATTAAATGAACTTACAAATAGTAATATTTCTGTTGTTAATTCTATAATTTTCTAAAATAATGCCTATAAAATTCTTTCAGAAATATTTAAAACTTTTTTCTAAGATTTTTTAAAAACTTTTCTAAATCTGTTATTTCATTAACATTGAAATTAAATTTGAAAAATATAACCCTTGATTTATATTATTATGTGAAAGTTCTTCTACAGTTAAAATAGCAGATTTTCAGTCAGTGTGAAATTCCAGTGATGCTCAGCTTCCAAACTCAAGTGTTTTGCATTCAATCCCAGCTGTGGGAATTTTTTAATTATTTAAAAAAATATTAGTTTGAATACATTGAATACCAAATTGTATTTCAGAAATTGATATTAAATATATTTTTTTATTAAATGACTTTCTTCTCGTATTTATTTTCTGCTTTATTCGTTATTAATAGTCTCAATTAATAGCATATATAGAAATGAATGTCAAGTAGTTTAGCAAGGACCAATAAAACATTTTTAATCTTTTGAATCAGGGATTCTCAACTTCTGGTTCCCTGCGTGAACCCCCAGAGGTATGTGGCAGTCTTGTAGAGGCCACGTGAACAACTCTTAAGAGAAAATTTTAAGTTTGAATTTGTTCACAATGATGTCTGTGCCATTAAGGATATCCTTTTCTCTACATTTATGTGTAAGCAGTTTTCCATTGACGGTCGATCTCAAAAATAAAATACCACTAAAAGTTCAATTTGAAGGCGGAGGCTTACCTATATAATTAAAAATGTTGGTGATTCAGAATTTCTAAACTCCAGATATAAAATATTATTTTGTATTCTATAAATAACATTATTGTAATTTTAATGGATTATTGTATCCTTTAATTCTCGGCAGTCAAAGACTGTTTCTAATTAAAGGGTACAATAACCCATTAAATGTAAACACACGGTCACACGAAAAAAACTTACATTTAACATTACCTTATTTAAATTGAGCCTGAAACCTAATTCATGTACCCCTTGTACAAAGCTCAAAAGTTCGAGAATCTTGCTTCAGAGTATTTCTTATTTATACTCTACTTATATGTTCAAAATTCTATTGTATTATCTTATTATCAGGTAAGGGTGTTAGTGATGTTTGTCCTTTTTATTTATTGATGCAGATAATAATGGATGCAGATAATAATGAAGACAATAAGTTTACTAAAGGGTGTTGCATCAAGTCTTCAATTACTTGGCCATTGAGCAGCTTCTGTTATTCATGAAAATATCTCATAAATGTGTGAAACCTAAGGGCAATAATTTCTTGCACTGAGTACAAGTTGTTCTGAATTGTGGCCCTGGTATCAATTTCTATCACATTAGAATCTGACTATTGAGAAGTTGTCAGAATGTAATTTTTTGTGCGATAAGTCAATAGTTGCCCAACGTGCATTGTGAGATTTGTTTCTATACATTTGACATTATTTTATGTTTGCATAATTTCAGGAAGACTAATATTTAAAGTCAATATAATTATTGTAATTATTATTTGAGGACACTGCTGTACATTATATGTTGTTCATATTTATTATTTAAATGATATGTTAGAGTTAAATATACTTGGCAAAATAAAAAATACTTGGCAAAATAAAATATGTGAATATATAATTCTATACAATTTAATTGGGATCAACTTCATTTCCAGGCAGGTGCTGAGTTAGTATGGTATTAATGTTATTTACGCAGCATGTGACATGTTTTATTTAACATCAATGCAAATGTTCTTGATGAATGTACTTCCGTGCGACTATTTTATTAGTGTCGCGATTGCAGAAAATTCGGTTTCGCCGACGGGCACACACTTCGCCGGGGTATTGATTGATTGAATGGGATCAATCCATAGGACTCTTGTGTGCAGAAGTGGTGTGAGTGCCGAGCAGTAAACTTTGAGGAACTAAAATCGGGTTCTCGCTCAGAGGAGCGGAAAAATGTTGCTGGTTGAAATCAGTGTGTGCTAGTGTGCAGTAGTATAATATTGCGGACCATTTACAACCAAAGCGAGAAAGTATGTGCTTTTGCATCACCACTAATTATTTTTACTTTATTAGCGTTTCGAAATTGAGACATACCTACCCTCAAAATGGCCAGGTGCAATGGACAGCACTAACGAAGCTCTCAGTGCAGGTTAGGTCGCCCCAAGTGTGCCTTGGTTCCATGTCATTGTGGAAATGAAACTCGCGCTTCTTTGCGCTGGTGCGCCCTAGCGGTCAAATGGAACACGGAAGCTGCCCTGAGCGCGCAGTGGGTGCGCACTAGTGCGGCGAATGGAAAACGCTATAAGGTCGAGGCCAACGAGACGACAGATTCCCACGAAACGGAGGTAGCCATGCCACGTGCCAAGTGTAATGGACACATAACGATAAATGTAAACGAAAGTAAATATGACGATAGAATCAATGGAGTCAGGAACGAATGCAAATATTTGAACAGTAATATAAGAGAATGTGCATGTAAACAACAAACTTGATTTCGGGCCGCCTCGGCTCGCACCGCTGATGCCTGGTTGCCCGCTGGTTCCAACGTTGTCAGGGATGCTCGGCCTCGCTGCGAAGGCCACCTCGTAGCGTCCTTGGTGTTGATCACTTCACGTTATATGATTTCTGCTCGCTTCCTAATTATCGTGGTCACCAGGAGTGCTTCCGCGTATCGTTTACCATTACTTTAGTTGTTCCTAATAGAGGGAAAGTGTTTTTTGCACGTATGGCTTTCGTGGCCACCATCCGCTTAGGTAATTACTCGCGCGCCGTTAATTCTCTTACTGAATATTCAGAAACCTATTCTTAGAATCGAATTTTAATAGTTTCTTGTTAATTTAAATTCCTGTTCGTGATATACGCTGCACAATGTTCCCTTTTCTAACACACGCTTCACCCACCGCGTGTTCACAAGGTTGTCCGTTTTGTTTCACCCCTTACCTCCACTGTTTATTCGTTTTTCATAGTTCTACACCCTTCAATTCACTTCACAACTGATCTTATTTAATTTTGCTTACACTATGTGATCAAAAGTGTCCGGACCACCTGGCTGAAACGAGCAGTACAAGTTTTCGTAGCGCCCTTCATCGATATGCTGAAGTCAATATGAATTACCCTTATCCTTATTGACAGCGTTCACTCCTAGGCATACTTTGGATCGGTATGGCCATTCTTCGCGGGCGGACTGAGGAGAGGTATCGATGTCGGTGGGTGAGACCTGGCACGAAGTCGGCGTTCTAAGACATCCCAAAGGTAGGATTCAAATCGGGACTCTGTGCAGGCCAGTCCATTACAGGAATGTTATTGTCATGGAACCACTCCGCCACAGCCCGTGCAGTATGAACATGTGCTTGATCGTGTTGAAAGATGTAATCGCCATCCCCGGTGTTCAACAGTGGGAATAAAGAAGGTGCTTCCATTATCAATGTATAGGCCTGCGGTGTGATAGTGGCACGCACAACAACCAGGGGTCCAAGCCCCCTCCAGGAAAAACACGCCCACATCATGACACCACCACCTCCGAATTTCACTGGTAACACTACACGCTGACAGATGACGTGCACCGGGCGTTCGCCATACCCACACCCTGCCATCGGATCGCCACATTGTGAACTGCGATTCGTGACTCCACACAATGCTTTGCCACTGTTCAATCGTGTAATGTTGACGCTCCTTACACCAAGCGAAGCGGCGTGTAGTATTTTCGTGCGTGATGTGTGGCTTATGAGCAGCCTCTCGATCATGGAATCCAAGGTTTCTGACCTCACGGTTATCATAGTACTTGGAGAGGATCCTGATGCAGTTTGGAATTCCTGTGTGATGGTCTGGATAGATGTCTGCCTAATACTCTTTACGACCCTCTTCAAATGTTTGCGGTCTCAGTCAGTTGACAGACGAGATCGGCCTGTACGCTTTTGTGTTGTACATGTCCCTCCACGTTTCCACTTCACTACCACATCCTCTTCGGGAGGTCCTAGGTTCGAGCCCTCACGGCGGCAGGATTTTCGACACTAGATTTTCACCTAGGTCCAATTCACCTGCTGTCTGGAGGAGGATTCTAGTGACCGGCTGCTCTGATCGATAGTTTTCCGTGGTTTCTACGATCATCACCAGGCGAATGCCGGAGCAGTACTCTACCAAACGGGCCACGAACCGCGCGTGATCGTCCTTGTCCTATCTTCTCCCCTTACACACACACACTACCATGCATTACACTACCACATATTCAGGGAGACCGATCGGGAGCTTAGAGCTCCTCCCGGCTGGGGCGGTGCCCCGCTGGTGGGAGAGTCCTTGCAGGGTGAAACCCCACTAGGCAACGGTAGGTCGGCGCCGGATCTCCCCATCAGCGGGTGAAGATCACTGCCATCTCCCGAGAAAAAAAACATGCACTACACTAACGGGACTAATGATCAAAGCAGTTGGCGCGCTCGGAAACACGACAAATCAATCAATTCACTATCACATCAGAAACAATGGACCTAGGGATGTTTAGGAGTGTGGAAATCTCGCGTACAGACGTCTGACACGTGACACCCAATCACTGACCACGTGCGAGTCGTGCGGTTCTGGAGCGTCATTCTGCTGTTGCACGGTGTATAATGACTACTGAGGTCGCGGAGAATGCATACCTGACGGTAGGTGGCAGCACAATGCACCTAAGATGAAAAACGCATGTTTTTGGGGGTGACCGGATACCTTTGATCACATAGTGTATCTGATTTTTACCACATACCGCGATGGATGCGGATTTCGGCTCGATTATCCGTAAGATCACTCCTGTTTTCACAGCACGTGGCCGTTCCTTCCCGTGGCGTTGACTACACTCCCTCGCCGGTCTTTCTTTTTATCGCGTTGCTCCTTTGTTGGCTCGTTCTTCACCTGAATCTTGCCACTCCACAGTGTGTAATTTTGGCCAACAAACCAAAAAAATATCCCAATTTTTTTACTGAATTGAAATAGTAAATCGTTATATCCTGTGTACTAGTGTGTCTCAACTATGTACGAACGTTGTTAGTTCTCTTGAAGATCACATGAACCCCATCGTGCATGTTCAAACACGTCTATCGCCGCTTCGGCAGTGCTCAGCTGTGAAAGACCTTTTTCAGTCCGTGAAGTTGTCTTGGTCGGGATACATCACATGTATCATTCTGCGATTTGTGAGTTTCTAGTAGGGATTTACATGGTTTTACGTTTACTTTTATGTGGATAATATTTAAGAATTGATTTTTGTGCCTAAAAGCCTTAATGGAAAATGTGAGCGATTTCTATTAAATCTATTACACGTTCTTTAAATTCAATTAATGTGTTACACACCATTATACACATTTGGAGCAATATACATTTTAAAACAATTACCTTTGGGTTCTTAATCGTGAAAAGACTAGCAGCTTAACCTACTTATCTAAATAATACACGTTTTTACAGAAAGGCTCGAGTTATCCTCAGGTTGTTATTTGAATCTTGGGTAAAAAATTCAATTGATGAGAGATTCGAAGCTGGATTAAATGCTTTGATGGTGAATACCAGTGGTGAGCTGGGAGCCTTGGAATACCCAAATTATTTTTCAATAAAATCTGTCGTTAAGTGTGCCATTTTTCAATATTTTCTTTCACTGAATCGTTTAAGAAAATTAAATGTTTTAAACTCCCTTTCCCCGCTTACGCGCGAAGAAATTAGTAGGGCCGCAGAGATGTACTCCTTGGGGCCGGTAGCTGAACGAGGAGCTTGCCAGTGGATAGACAGCGGCTGGCTCTGCCGCGCATGCGCAAACGAGGTCGCGTTATCTCCCGCTCACCCGCACTCACTAGGCAGAGAGCCTAGGCCTCCGGGAGGCACGGACTTGTACAGCGACGCACGTCCACGTCTCGACAAGGCAAATTCACCTAATCACCTGACGTTGTGGGTGAAGTAAAGTTGTTTGTGTGATTTTGTTTCGAGTTTTCTTTGCGAAACAATTAATGAAGCTAAATATTTAGTAAATCAATATTTCTTGATTGTCAATATATGTTTACAAATAAAAGTATCCAAAGTTTTTTAAGACAATCATTTATTCAGTAATTTCACTAAATAACTGTGTTCTAAATATTTAGTCTTATAGAGAATGTCCCACTGACTATGCGCAGAACCATAACTTCTGAAAAGTTCACGAGATCGAAATGCAGTTTTCGCTCAACAATGTGAAATAATGAGGCAAGTAATATGCCGTAGAGATAGAAATAGTAGAAATACATAGTAATATACTGTGTTAGATATAAAGAGACTATTGAAATCTGCATCAAAGCAGACATGGCCATAAATGAAATTTCGGGGTTAGAATAACACAAAAATACAAAATTATGTCTTTTAAAATTATTGGTACTGTAGTGACACAGATGAACTATAGGTTTCAAGATTTTGAAAACTTTCATTTTATAGAATTTATTGACGAAAAGCAGTTTTCCACATACAAAGCGTCCTTTCCTTCAGAAACGTTTTCTTCCCTACATTATATATTATATTATACATTATATATTCTTTGACAATGAGCAGCTTCGAAATGAAACGAAAAATGTATACATTAATAATGCAAAATACAGGGTTGCAAATTTTTTGCTGAAGCATTTGTTAGAAAAATTGGTCTAAAAAAATTATCAAGAGACGGTTCCGGTTGATGTAAATCACTCTTCTAGTCCGCACACTGGCTATCAAGAAGTGTCTGCTAAATTAACTGTGCAGAAATTACGGATTTAAAAGAACAAATTATCGACGTTTTTACTAAATGAGAAAACCGATGAATGGAGCTAATTATATATATATATATATATATATATATATATATATATATATATATATAGAGAGAGAGAGAGAGAGAGAGAGAGGCAAGATAAAATTTTCTGTGCAACAACGGAACTTCGCCACTGTGATACAACCTTCAGCCCGCAGTATGTACACATACGCCAAGCAGAAAGATTCAAATTGTTATTTGTCCCCTTTATCATAAACTGACGGAAGCGAAACAGTTGTGCTATTCAGCAGAAATTACAATTACAGAAAGAAAAGCCGAAATTCCCCTCCAAACATTGATCACACGGTCATTTAAAATATCTTATGGCAATTAAAATGACATCAATGTTCAAGAAGTAACAGAGAATTTACAATCGCTTCGAACCATATCTTTTGAAATAATTAATAAGTTGAGTTGTGGTAGGTCTGAAAAAAACATATAAACAAATATTTTTTGAAGAACAATATACTGGGTTTGTTTAGTATTTTACTGGTGCCTATAAAAAAATTACAATGTTGCTGATAAGATTGAAACTATTATTTGGGACAATCCAGCTTCGACAATATTTTGCCGACCAATTAAATTCATTTTCGTCAAAGAAACTGTAGATTTAACAACTTTAGAATTTGTTTAATTAATGTTGAAAGTAGGAATCCTGGGACCATCCATAGTGCCCATTAAAGGCACCGAATTGTCTATGCGAGTTATATTGGTAATGTATGATTGCTTGCAATGCTATTTCAACTCATCCTTCAACAATGACATCTTATTTATGTGGAGCTAAACCGAGCGAAATGAATGACTTTCACATTGTGACAAACAAAGAATTAAAGAATGAATGTCTTACCTTCGGCTTGTCACCTTTTTATTCGTTAAAAAAGTTTGATTGCATTTTGCATATTTCTTATCGAAGAAATTCGCACATGAAGAGCGAGATGAGAAGAAAATAAAGGGAGTGTCGAACAAGAAAAACGTCAAGAGCAGATACCAACATTGATTTGCTCCTCAAGCTACCTATTAGCTCAGATCCATTCATTTGGAGCTTATGCATCACTTCTACAACTGCGCCCAAAAAAGGGAAACCTGAACTGAATCAAGGAATGAAACAAAAGAGACGGTATACTCAGAAGAATCTCTGTCAGACGAATATATGAATGAGTAGTGATTCACACTAATTTGTAAGTATTTGTGTGTCATCCATGTCATTTTATTTTTTGTTTTTATTTTTTCGGCTTATATTTGTTTACTTCCAATTAATTTTTCTTGCAAAGAAGTTTTGTAAAATTCAAATATTACGTCTAATAATGTTAAACAAATGTAACGTTCCAAAAACGTCTACTGTCGTGACTACTAATACAAGTATTCAAATTTCCTAAATATTTAAAAAAATAATTTCAAAAGCATTTTCAGTTTTACAAGCAAATTTATTTATTTGTGCATTATTTACGCAACTGGCTTCCAAAACTACAAGTAATTCATTTCAAAGAGAGTTATTATTTTTTTTCCTCCTAGATCACTGTGCTCCTTACTCACTGTGCCCTCAGCAACGATGCCCACGCGATTCAAAATATATATGTGTGTGTGGCGGCACAAAGATTCTGCTAACCGAGAGAACTATTCATAAGGAATATTTTGTGATATTATTAACAGGTTACGCATTCTTCATATTTTTTACGCCTTGGTGCGAATTCAAACCAGCCCCAGCCCCCTCCGCGCCACAGGTTATACGAACCTTTCAACCACTTGGGATCCGCCCGACCTTAAGCGACGCCAGACATAAGCAGTCTTAGCGTACCCCACCCTCCCCAGACCGACGCACCCCACTCTACTCTAGCTGGGCGCAATTTTTAAACTGCTTGCTCGTTGTTGCATCAGAATCCCCTTTTGAAGACATAAAATAAAATTAATCAGCGAGATTTTGTAAAGACGTACTTGTACATCGGCGGGTTGCTGAGTCGCGCCCGGACGAATGAAACAGTTGCTCGCTAGACCGACTTGCACGTGAATGGTTATCATGCAATTATTCAATTAAAATTTATTTCACTTTTTTCATGGACTACATTGCCTCACGTTGAACTCGACCGCTTTATGGCAGCTTTATGTTCGTGCGAGTTAATTTTATTAAAGCAAAATTTCTTCTAAATGTAGCAGAAATTTTGCTTTAATAAAATTAACTCGCAATGGTAAGTCCTGATTGTTCCGAGAACTATCATAACTCGAGACACTCATAAAAGACTGTCTCGAGACGAGTGCGTAATTTGGCGAAAGAAGTGTTGCGCGTGGAACCATCTGCTGTCGATCTCTGAAGACTGTTTTTGAAGGAAACTCGACGCGCCTGGCCATCCAGAAGGGCGCCCCCGGCCGCATATTAGCATTCCTAACCTTCATTCGGAACCAAAAGAAAATAACGGTCCTTGATTGGTCAACGTATGAAAATGGCCGAAACGGCAGATTCAAATGAAATCACATATGGAAGCTAAAAGGTTACCTTGCTTATGTTTTGATATTGTATTTTCTTCGATCGGCAAAAAGAACATAGTCTAATGAAAATTATGCCAATACTTTGTTCTTTCCATAATAGACCTCCATAAATACTGCAATGAGGCCATTGCTTGTCGCCGGACCCAAACTTCCCCCTCTGTCACGCCAATTAGGACAGCCCCTGATTCGACACGGCTCAGCGCAATCATCGCAGCTCATCGAAAGAGGTAGAATCAACGACCATTATTTTTGTATTCATTTTAAAGACATTTAAAAATGTCATCTATTGTAAAAGTAATATTAGAATTTAATTTAAGAAACCTTCAGATCAAAATGTATTTTAACAAGCAATAAACGTGTTCTCGCCATTCAGGCGATTAACACTTCAAAAGGAACATGACTTTGTAGTTATTAAAGCTTAGTAGTAGTAGTGGACCCAGTGCATGCCCTCGTTCACAGAGTGGTCACCCCTGAGGTGCTCATGCCGGTGCCGAAGTGTCCAGGCAAGTGCCCGTTTGGCGCCTTTGTTTATAAATTGCTTACGCACACCTGTCATCTGATTACCGGCGCACTTCGGTGTGACGGTGTCCCCTGTGTGGTATCCAGATCGTGTGCTACGCGCATTGCTCACATGCGTGGGTTGCCGTATGTGGCAGGTCGGGTTCATCACAATACTTTTGTTATGCAAGAAAGTCATTTTCCACAAGATCAAGGAAATCTATTTGTTTTAATATTTGTTTATGTGTCTATTTCTTTTAATTTTTTTCACATCCTTTATTTTCTTATTTGGACAATCAGCTTCCAAACGATTATTTGCAAAACCGTTTGGACCTATTAAAAACATTTTTATTTTATTTTTTAAAAGGAATTTGTTGGTGATTCGCAATGCGAGTAACAGTTGTGGACGCTTATGTCGATATATCGACACAAGGATGTAATCTCCGTGCTTAGGAGGAACTCCCTGCCTCGGCCTGTGTGTGCCCCAGTCGTTGTTGGTCCGCGCCGGTCGCCTGTGCAGTGTGTTCTGTTTTACTCGTCCACCTCATACATGTATTTTTCATCTTTGTGATCCCAATACACGTGTGTATAGTCTACCTGCGTCTTGTGTTTATATTGCTCGACCCCGAGGTGACATCCTAATCCTAACAGGTTATGGGCCCAGACACGCGAGCGTATTTATTGGGAAAATGTGTTGATCGGCCACGTGTAACACTCTTTAGAACCGCCATGAACTCCACGAGTATGTCGAGGATTGAACTCCTCGGCAAAGATAATTACGACACTTGGAAACTACAGATGCAGGCCGTGTTGGTCAAGAACGATCTGTGGAACTATGTGAGCGGAGTCGTGGTGAAGCCAGAACCAGCGGAAGACAACGCGAACGCGGCCGACATACAGGCATGGACAACAAACGACTTGAAGGCGCGATCGGACATTATTTTGTCGATAAGCTCGAGTGAACTTAAGCAAGTTAAGAATTGTGAGACATCACGGGACATGTGGCGGAGGCTGGAAGAGGTTTACCAATCCAAAGGCCCAGCGAGAAAAGCAACGCTCTTGAAGAAGCTAACCCTACAAAAAATGGCAGACGGAGACGACGTGCGCGCGCATCTCAACCGTTTCTTTGACTCGGTCGACAAACTGAACGAAATGGATGTCGAAATAAACGCGGATCTATTGACAATTTTGCTCCTGTATAGTCTACCCGCGAGTTTTGAAAACTTCCGCTGTGCCATCGAGTCGCGAGATGAGTTGCCCACACCGGAGGCTCTCCGAATTAAAATTGTCGAGGAAAGTGACGCCCGAAAAAGTGAAATGCGAGAGGCATCGTCGAGCGCTTTGTTCGTAAAGTATGGTGGCGGTTGGCCTCATCAAAATGGCAAATCAGAAGAGTACAGAAACGACCGCGACAAACGCAAGTTCGAGAAAAACGTTTCGGTGCTTTAAGTGCAACAAACCTGGACATAAAGCCAACGTGTGTCGAAGCATAAATAAAATAGAAAGTGCGGGTCGCGTGGACGAGTACGACGTTTGCTTGAGCGTTTCGGACAGCGCGAATGTTAGTGGAAATCTGAAGTGGTGCTTGGACAGCGGCGCCACCACTCCTCTGCAACGAACGCGAACTTTTCCGTGAGATCGACAACTCCAAACAAACCAAAATCAAACTCGCAAACACTTCGATCCAGAAACAGTCGGTGAAGAGGTACATTTGTCGCGGCGAGTGTGCGTAAATGAAAGAAATATCACTTTAGGTAACGCATTGTACGTTCCGGTTAGATCGAACCTTTTGTCCGTGGGAAAGATCACCGATCATGGACTGAACGTTTGCTTCCGTAAAGATGGTGCCACCATCGAAGATTCGAACAAGAACGTGGTGTTGACAGCAGTGAGAAGCGATGGTCTCTACTATATATGCGAGGCTGAACCAGTTCATGAAGCATGCACCGTTGCATCGAACAAGCAGACCAGAGTTACCCTCAACGAACTTCACAGACGTCTAGGACATATCAATACCCGTGATATCGTGAGTGCCATTCGAGATGGGGTCATCACCGGAGTGGACCTGATAGACCCAACCGAGACTTTCGACTGCAAGATCTGTTTGCAAGGCAAGATGACGCGGACATCGTTCCCGAAGAAGTCCGATCGTAAATCGAAGATTCTCGAGATCATACACACAGATGTGTGTGGGCCAATGAAGAAGGAATCTTTAGCGGGAGCGAGATACTTTGTAGAGTTCATCGACGATCACAGCAAATGGTGTGAGGTGAGATTCCTGAAGTCTAAGGCGGAAGTAACCAAAGCCACGATAGAGTACATCGCCCTCGTCGAGAACCAAAGGAACGCCAGAGTCAGGTGTCTACAGTCAATGGGCGCGAGTATACAAACAACGAGCTCGAGGATTACCTCAGGAAACGAGGAATCAGACGAAGGCTAACTGCTCCGCACAACCCAGAGCAAAACGGGGTAGCGGAGAGGAAGAACCGTAGCTTGAATGACATGGCCAGATGCATGTTGATGGAATCAAATCTCCCCAACATGTTCTGGGCCGAAGCAGTGAACACGGCCAACCACATTCGAAACCGCATGCCCACGAAAAGTCTGAACGGACGTGCACCACATGAACTTTGGACAGGCCAAATTCCAAATGTTTCTGACTTCAGGGCATTCGGAAGCAGAGTTGTTTATCTCGACAGGAATCCAGGAGATGGAAAATACAACCCTCGAGGTCGAGAGGGAATCTTCTTAGGCTACTCGGAGGAGTCCAAGGCGTACCGAATTTGGTCAGCCGACAAACGCAGAGTCCTGATCACTCGCGACGTAAAATTCATGAATGGTTGCAATCCTCAGGATGACGAGCAGCGAACCGAAGCAAACATACCGTCTCGGGATGTGGAGTTCGAGATCCCTCGATTCTCTCAAATCGACCCCATTGTGGAAGCCCCTGTGAGAGACGATCAAGAGAGCGTCATCTCCGAAGAAGAGTTCCGTGAGTTCGATATCGTAAATGAGGATTTGTTTCGGAGTAATGTCGGTACGAGCAGAGATGAAGACTACGACAGTGGAGACAACGGAGAGTCAAGCCAATCCCCTGATCTTCGTAGAGCTGCGGGTCGACCAAGAATCATCAGATCCGGTTTAAGGGGAAGACCAAGAAGACTTTTCAACACTGTTCCAGGCTCTGCAGCAGCGAACAGCGTAGCCGAACAATGTTTGCTTACTGAGATAAATCTGAAAGACGCTTTGAATGGACCAGAGGCCGACGCGTGGCGTGAGGCGATCGCAGACGAAATGAGGTCCATCCTGAAGAACGAGACCTGGGCGTTCGTCGATCGACCCGAGGGACGAAAGGAACTGGGTGCCGCTTCGTCCTCGAAATAAAATTTCAGGCAGATGGTACGTTTGACTAGAAAGCCACCTGGTTGCTCAGGGTTTTAGCCAGAAGCCAGGGATCCATTTTGCAGGGCTTTCGCACCAGTTGCCGGAGTGGCTCCATTCGCCATGCTTGCTTCACTTGCGGCTCGGTGGCGCAGAAAATCAAACAGTTCGATGTGGAGAGCGCCTACCTAATGAGGTAGCGCTCAGAGCGTTGGACGGGGTTTGGTTGGTTGGGACGTCTCGAAAGATCATGGAGCCGCCGAGAGAGCTGGAGGAAATTCTACGGTACATCAGCGACGGTCGACAGGACGACGTCAGCCAGAAGGCAAAAGAGATGCTGAAGACTGTGCGGGAAGGGGATAAGGTCTGTCTCTTGAAGAAATCTCTCTACGGCTTGCGCCAGGCGGGGAGGAGCTGGTACACGACCTTAGACAACACCCTGAAGGGACTCGGTGCCACTCCCTCAAGTTCTGATCCATGCTTATTCTATATGGGGTCTGGCAAGGACGTGACGCTGATTGCGACGTACGTCGATGACATATTGGTCGCGGCACATGACGAGACAAAGGTTGCCCACATCAAGGAAGGACTGTCGGCGCCGATCAAGGACCTCGGCGAAGTGAGACGCACTGCCTTGGGGATCGAATTCGGACGCAGAGGGCGCCAGGATTCTGACTACCCCAGAAAATTTACATTCATGAGTTGCTATCAGTTTGGAATGTCAGACTGCAACCCTGTGGCCCTCCACTGACCCTGGATCGGTGTTGATGAAGGCGAACGATCCAGTCTCTGAAGACCGAAAGCTTCCCTACCATGAACTGGTCGGAGCCCTCACGTACTTGGCGACGACCACACGTCCCGACATCGCATTTGCCACAAGCCGCCTAGGACAGTTCAATAATAGTTTTGGAGTCGAACACTGGAAGGCAGCTAAGCGCGTCCTGCGTTATTTGAAAGGCACCATCGAAGTGGGACTCACCTACGGCACTGATTCCAGACCACTCGAAGGGTACACCGATGCAGATTGGGGTGGTTGCTCCGAAGATCGAAGATCCTACACCGGTTATGTATTCAATCTTTGCGGGTCTCCAATCTCCTGGGATTCAAGAAAGCAGCGAACGGTTGCTTTGTCCACGACTGAGGCTGAGTATATGGCCCTTTCCGAAGGAGTCAAAGAGGCCATCTATTTGCAACGATACCTACGGGAACTGGGATTCATCGACCTCAGCCAGCTGAAAGTATTCTGTGACAACATGAGCTGTCTGAAATTGGCGGGGAACTCGACGTTTCATTCGAGGAGCAAGCACATCGATATCCGCCACCATTTCTTGAGAGACGCCCTGAAGAATAAGGAGTTCGATCTTCTCCACGTGTCAACGGAAGACCAGGTCGCTGACTTCCTCACGAAGAGCTTGCCAAGGCAGAAACACGAAAGATGCCTGGTCCTCGCTGGTTTGGACTCATGGACAACTTGACTCGAGGGGAAGTGTTGGTGATTCGCAATGCGAGTAACAGTTGTGGACGCTTGTGTCGATATATCGACACAAGGATGTAATCTCCGTGCCTAGGAGGAACTCCCTGCCTGTGCCTGTGTGTGCCCCAGTTGTTGTTGGTCCGCGCCGGTCGCCTGTGCAGTGTGTTCTGTTTTACTCGTCCACCTCATACTTGTATTTTTCATCTTTGTGATCCCAATACACGTGTGTATAGTCTACCTGCGTCTTGTGTTTATATTGCTCGACCCCGAGCTGACATCCTAATCCTAACAGAATTATTGATGGGGTTTTATTTATTATTATGAGTTGGGTTTAATGGAAATATTAGAAATTTTGTTTTAATTAATGGCGTTTGCCTTACTTATATATTTTTTATGTTACAGCATGAATTATAATATTAATTACATTATATTTTTTGAAATTTTAATAAATGTTTTCCTTTGTATTTACCAGTAGTTGTATATTATAAATGTTTAATGTTGCATGTGAAATAATAGTCAGGGACTGAAAAGGTATTGAATACCGGTAAAAATACCGGTATAATACCGGTATTTTTCCATACCTTTTTCAAATACCTTTATTCATTTATACCGGTAAATACCTCTATTAACGACGTCTATACGTATGGACGTCATAAAATTATACCAGTATTATACCACAACATTTTCAATGAAGAAATGTAGCTTACCATCCATACATGTTGACAGAATAGGTTGCTTTAGTTCATAATTTCTCAAAAAATGTTTATTAATCAAATATAATTTCATAATTGATATTTATTGTTCAAATTATTATTTGGATATATATGGAAAAGTTGAAATATGAAATAAGAATTGATTCCATTGAAGAGAACCTTATCATAGTGGCCCTTCATCAAAGGTTATCTCATCTGACCTGAGAGATGACCTAAGCCTGTCTTTGTATTCCTTTTGTGGAGGAGGCTGTCCAGCGTATGCGCCGTGCCGTAGGCGTAGGACCGTTTCTTCCTCCCCGACCCCTCCTTCCGCGAACTGAGATACTTGTACCTTGAGATAATCACGAACATGAGGCTTTCAGGCCCAGTTTTATTGTGTTAAAAAATGATTTCCATTGCTTCGTTCACAATTAAATCTTAATTATACATTAATAAATAGGGCTAAAATAAACAGTTATTTTCGTAGTTTATATTTAGGGTTTAATATATTTTGACATTAACTGCAAATATTGAGAAAATTTGTAATAAAAGTAAATTATTATGTTATTATTATTATTATTATTATTATTATTATTATTATTATTATTATTATTATTGGCTATTAACATTGCATGTGGGCAAGGGTTCCCTTCTACGGGGTAGCTTACATTGTAAAATGCATCTGGAGCAGCCCATGAGAAAGTGTTTCTTCCTTAATAATAAGAAATATATATTAACATTATTAATTAATATAAAGTTCTAACATTTTACATTTTAATTCAAATTAACAATTAATTAAATAAATGTATAAATTAACAAACAAAATAATAAATTAATTTACACAAATTTAATGCAAACATTTAAAATTTCATTAGTATTAATATTTTAATGGGGAAATTTATTAAAATAATTAGTATTATATATTACTATTAATATTTTCTTAATGAAATTTCTTAAATAATACATGGGTGTAAAATAAGATGTTTCAATCATTAATTTTGAATTAAACATAACACTTCTGTTTCCTCGCGTAGAATAGTTAATATGTCTTAGCGTTCAATATCAATTTTAATATTGTTTAAGATTATAATTACAGTTAGAATAAGGAAACTGGGCCAACTGAAAAATATTTTTGGGAATGTTATTGATAGATCAGAAATTTAAGCAAATAATCGTATTTAGTGATAAACACAGTCGTGCAAGACGGAAGTTTGGCACGCGTGGGAAGACTCATTTTTGGATAAGAAGACACGTTTCTCCATTTTTTATCGCTACTTGACAGGACAAGATTTATACAGAGAAATTCGATAAATTTTCAACACTGTATCACGTGTCGCCAAGCTCTGCGCCCGGACGTGAGGTCCAAGGAACTTGACTTCCCAGTCAACGGCAGAACTCGACCTAGCTAGAATATGTGTCGAAAATCCGCCACCCTCGGGACTCGAACCCTAGAACCTCCCGGTCAGAAACTCTGCCGTGTAAATAGTTGTTTCCTCTGAGCCATCTCAGCGGAAAAAATCACAATGAATTTCCCCCAAATACCTGTATGATTCTACTGAAATACCGGTATTTTGATGAAAATACCGGTATAATACCTTCATGGGTATTTTACCATTATAGTTTGTCGGATAAGGTAAAATACCTCTAAAATGCCGGTATTTGACGTCTTATACCAGTATTACAAAAGGTATTATTTTGAATAAAAGGTATAATAGAGGTAAAGGTATTTCTATACCGGTATAAATACCTCTACCGCTATTATTTCGGTATTCGGTCCCTGATAATAGTTTTCACTGTAATTTACTTCCTCTATTTCATTATTTTGCTTATTTCGTTGTCTTTATTTTACTGCTGGACTTGTGACATTTTTACTGATGTACTACCAATCATATTTAATACTTTGTGTATGATTCACAGAACATGTGCCTTTTTATTTTACTAGTATTATGTATTTTGTGTGCTTAAAGTAATGTTTTACTTCAATGTTGTTACCATGAATTGTAGTTAGATAATGATAATGGTTTCACTTCTCTAGGTCTGACAGGTATTCTTAAATAATGCCTTTTGTATAAATCAGGTATTCACAACCCTTTTTCTTGCATCAAACTCTTTTAAAACAATGATTTTTTTCATTAACCTCATTGTCTTTTCCTGTAAAATACAACACACAAAGTAATAATAAAGTAAATAATTGTACATAACTGACTTGATAACAAATGAACAAAAAAATATGAAAAAAAAAATTAAAAAATGGCTTATTAGATTTATGTTTTATTATTTTGAGTAGTACTTGAATTATCAATTTTTAGAAATATAAACTAGCAATCTTTTAAACTTTTACATAAAACAATTTAATTTTTATTATCAATAATTTGATTATAGCAATTAGTAGTTGGTGCATATTCAGCTACTGATAAAATTAGTGCTTCATTTCATATAGTATATTAATTCAGTGAGTGAGTTGTAGTTGACATTTACATAATTGAAATGATTAGCGTTGTCATTGTCAACAATAGTATTTATTTCACAAATAGCAGCTTTAGATGAAATAGCCATCATCATCAATTTTCTGGTACAGAAAAATATAAAAATTAGAATTAACAAATTTACCTAATTTGAAAAACACATCTTAAGAAAGTAAAGGCAAAGAAATTAAAGAAAAGAAAAAGAAAGATGAAAGAAAAAAAGGGGAATGGAGAGTTAGTCTTTATAATATAAAATAATTTTAATTTTAAAACATCTTAAGAAAAGAAAAAAGGAAGAAAGAGAGAGAGAGAGAGAAAGAAAGAAGGGAGAGAGTTATATCTTTATGTAATATAGTAGTTTTTTTAAATTGCAGCAAGAAAATAGAATGAAAATATGGTACATGTACAATTTTGAGAGAGAAAATACTAAAAAGCAAGTTGAGCAGTTTCTTCCCTGCTGTCTGGGAGCCACAAAACGACTGCTCGTGCTCGGGCGTGCCTCGGAAGCTTAAGTACCGGCTGCGTGGGGTGGAGGAGGAGGGTTAATGGACTGGGTGCGGTGTGCTGTGTTGTGTCACCCCCGAAGAGTGTGGTGTGAGGGTGGTGTCAAAAAAGTAATTTTAGCAGAGGGGAGGGGTTGTTTACATTCAGTAGAGTTACTAATGAGATGATTGTGAAGGTTTTCCAATGTTAATCTGGTATGATAGTATTGATTTCTATTTCCAGTATACTTGAATGTCTGTGTGTGGATTGAATGTATGACCTGTCTGAAGTAAATGATTGGCAAAGTGAGTTTGCAGGTGCAAAATACATTGGTCAAACAGATAGAACTTTCAATACAAAGAATAAAACATATACTGCGGCAGGAAACACAACACTACCAAATCTCCTTGCCAATCATTTACTTCAGACCAGGTCATACATTCGTCCACACACGAACGTTACATACTGGAAATAGAAAATCAATATCATACCAGATTAACATTGGAAAACCTTCACATTCATCTCAATAGTAACCTACTGAATGTAAACATAAACTACAACCCCTCCCCTCTGCTAAAATTACTTTTGACATCACCCTCACACCACACTCTTCGGGGGTGACACAACACAACTGTACACACTTTGCAGGCCATTAACCCTCCTCTCCTCCACCCCACACAGGCGGTCATAGCTTCAGGCACGCCCGGCCATGATCGGTTTGTGACTCCCAGACAGCAGGTAAGCAGCTCAACTTACTTTTGGTATTCTCTCTAAAATTGCATGTACTATATTTCATTCATTTCTTGCTTCAATTTAAAAAACTATTATATTACATAAAGTATAACTCTCTCCCCCTTTTATTTTCTTTCCTTTCTTAATTCTTCTTCTTTATTTCTTAGATCTTTAAATTATATAGAATTATTTTATATTATAAAGATCAAACTCTCCGTCCCCCTTTCTTTCTTTCATTCTTTCCTTTCTTTTCTTTAATTCTTCTCCTTTCATTTCTTAAGATGTGTTTTTTTAAAATTAGGTAACTTTGTTAATTCTAATTTTATATTTTTCTTGTACCAGAAAACTGATGATGATGGCTAAGCCATCGAAAGCTGCTATTTGTGAAATAAATACTATTGTTGACAATGACAACGCCTTCAATCATTTCAATTATTTCCATATAGACTTAGAGCCTTACTTAAGGTAGGGTTATTAATACACAGTAGAGAAGTTTGTAACTCCCCTAGGCCTTGAGGCAGTGCTATAAAGACTTCAGAAATATAGAAAATATTTCAATCTTTTAACAATGCCAAACTGTCCTTATCATGGCTCTTAACAGATTTCATTTCTTTCATTACACACAGAGTCAAATTAGTTAAAACAGCAATTACGAAAAACATGAATATTTCTTCAATACAACAATCACACATATTTAAGAAGAAAGGAACTTATAGAAGTCTATTTGGACAAAGGGATGCCCGGATATATTAAATTGAATGTTTTAGAGCAGTAATGCACATTGGTGTAGATAATTCTTGAGTAATAATAAAATACACATATGTAATAAAGAATTTATAAAAATCAGTCAACGTTTGAAAACAAGAGTCAAATAGCAACAGAACTACTGTTCCAAACAAAATATTTCTCACCCGTGAAAATTAAATAAGTGCAAAAAAGGTTATCAAACAAATTACAAATGCTAAAATGAATGTACAATGTCAACTCTGAAATACAAATTATTTTGCCACCATCAACGAACCACTACTCAAATGAACTGTTCTGTCTGTTTACTGTAATTTGGTTAATAACACATTACTAATGTTTCATGATATAACCTAACACAATTAAAACTCCACAATTTCATCAAAATAAACTAGTAACTTGATACCACACATATCTAACCTACTACAGCTTCGTCACCGTTTACCAATATGCGCCTCATGATGGTAAGCACATTAGAACTATTATGGTAATTCAGCGATTAACATTGAAGGTTATGGAGGGCTTTTGCGAAAATTACAATGTATTGGCATAATTTTCATTGGACTATTTTAGTTTGCTGATCGAAGAAAACACAATATCGAAACATAGCCAAAGTCAGCTCTCGGCCAAGGGCCTGTGTATTTTATTTGAATCTGCTGCGCTCCGCCATTTACAGATGTCCTAGGCCGATATTTTCTTTTGGTTACGAATGAAGGTAAGGAATGCTAATTGCTAATTTGCCCCCAGTCGTCTGCTCCCTATCTAGAGTCCCACTCTCCACCCAAGCATAGACTGGCCGCAGGACGCCGCTTCCCAAACATCTGGGCGTCGCTTAAAAAAAAGAAAGACTTTTGATTAATTATTCAAAGATGATTCTATGATTGCCAATTGCATCATTTGCGTGGCCGCGCTTGTGCCATTTTGTAATTTAGCTTAAGAAAATTGTCAATTATAATCCTGGTAAAAGAAAATTTCTCGAGAAATAATCCTTCTAAATTCCCACGATTTTCTTCTTTCAGATTATTGAATTCCTGTTTTTTGTCCACGTGTGTGTGTGTGTGTGTGTGTGTGTATGTATGTATATTCTTTGTTGATATCGCCCTTGCGCGAAACAATTGTAAAGGAGGATTAAACCAAATATATTGCACATATCTACGCTCAATGCCTATTAATAACCCCAAAAGATGGTTATTAATAGACATCGGATGTTTAGGGAAATGCCTATTTTATTCTAGCGAACTTATTTAAAGGCTGATAATATATATGCACGAATCATGACAAATGACGACGTATGACGAAGTTTTATAATGATTATTTTTGCTTACATAAATGCCTTTTTTCATAAATACCTTTTTTAGGACTTTTTTGCCTTTTCATTTATTAATTTTATATACAATGCTAAGATTTCAGAAAAATTGCGATGGTCGAACGTGACCATTCATTACGAAATCTTCAATTCACGTCTTGGTATTTTAAATTACGAGAGAATTCCTGAAAAGTATACCAACTGATTTTCTCCATTTCCCTATTTCATAAATACCAGCCATGATTTGAGAACATGATCGATTGACAATACAACGAGGGCACCGCAATTTTAAGTGGAAATAAATATAAATTTCCAGAAGGTTTCAGTGTTGATAGAGTTGGACTTCTAAAATATATACCAGTCACATCGTTCAGACATCCTTCTCCGCATTCAAACTGATTTTGTCTCCCAGTCGTTCCAAATTTGAAATGGTGATCCTTGGAAAATTACTGGTAATATGCAAATATTACTGGTTAATGCAAACTATTAAGAATAAAATGTAGAGGAGTTGTAAATATGTAAAACTAGTTTTACATGAAAATGTACGACATTGTTTTGTGCATTTAAGTTTACAAAATAATATAGACGAAAATTACAATTTCCTATTTTATTGTATATGTAGCTTATGACAGTGCCTTTTTTTATCCTTATTCTTGACATTTTGAGTGCCTTTTTAGACGCCTAAAAGACGATTTTTTAGTGCCTAAACATCCAATGTCTAGTTATTAAGAAACGTAATTGCGAGAATACTTGGAGTAATCCTCGGTGTATCACTTGTGCGTAACATTGCAGACATTGCCTTTCATGGGTTACGAAACACCTTCCGCCAGTTTCGAACGATCTGGCAGCAAGCTAATACTGGTAGTCTCACCAAAGTGACAAGGAACTATTGAAAACTGCAAGCGCGCGAATTCGAGTCACCAGAATTCATTGAAAGCGAGGATTTTGCATGCCTTTGCATCCAAAAAGCAATTTATTTTACTTACATTTCTTGTTTTTAACAATCGCCATGATCTGGTCCTAAGATAAAATATGCACTTTCCTGAAAATAATCACATTTTTACCTTGTTACCAAAAAACACACTGGCAGAAAGTTTTCAAGTTAAATTCCTGGTTTCCTCAGGCCTCATAAAATTTTCAGGGTTTTGAAATTTCTAGGTTCGCCTGACCACATATCTTTCTCTATGACTGTAGAAAGTAAACATATGGCTTAAAGGGGATGAAACGGCGGATTTTCACCCAATGCACAACAGAAGGTTTTTCTTCATAATACAGCTCTAGTTACCAACACAAATACACTTGAATTTTCTTACTTGTTTATTAAAAATGCTATTTTTGAGCCCAGATAACTGATACTTCAACATTAACGAATATACTTCATCTCCCTGTAAGTAGCCTTAATGTTCAGGAATGAGATTTTATGAAACTCTCTATAACACAATTCGTACTGTAATGTCATTTTCAGCGAGTCTGGGGCGGCTTTGTACGACTATTAGAACGATTAGAAGGTATTGCATTATCATCGACAGCGGACGCGCAAACGTGAGTGGAGGTTTACTATTTTCACCAAGTATTCCACACAAAAACAGCAGAGTATTTCTAGCCCTCAAAAAGGAAAATCAAATGCTACGTGTGTTTCGGTAAATCCGTGATGTTTCAGTAAAAATTCCATGATTTGTGTTGATTAAATTCTGAATGACTCAGATTAATTTCTAACAATGTTTGGCATTTTATTCACAAGTACTTCAAAGGTCGTTGAAATATTTTTTTTCATCCTTAATTGATATATAAAGCAAAAGTGTTTTTGCAGTTAGGGCACTGACCATTAGTTTATGAGAAAGATCTTCAATTCTCTGCAACTGCTGACTGTACTTTTGAGCTAGATCACTCAGATCTTGTTGACTCTGCTCTCTTATCTCTTTCAGGTGTGAACACTCGTCTTCTGTGTTGCTCAAAGTGCTGTAAAAGGTGCAATGATATATATTTAATTTAAAATATACTAAATGAATTTTTTGATCTCATTACCTTACCGTTTCCCTAAATCATTTAATCTTTGTACCGCGTCAATTTTCTTGAAAGTTTTCTCAACGATTCTTTGGCAGTTCCTTATTCTGAACTCTTATCTTCTTGTAATTTTCTGTAATTCATCCCTCAATTTATCCTCAGCAAATTCTACAACCGTATATAAAGAAAATTCATAAGCGTAAAGAATACATCTAACTCACATACTTAAATAAAATGAACTAAATTAGGTACAACTAGTGGCTCACAGCAGCAAAAATACCGCTGAACGAAAACCAAATAAATCGGACTACAACGAAAATGTTGCGACACACTATAAAAAATAAAATACCTCAAATAACATTTGGCCGATTATTTTAACAAAAGCAGCCTTTTAAATACTGCAATAACACAATGTACATTTTCTGCAGCAGTTCTTTACCTATCAGAATGACAAACAAGATGCTGTTCGATTAAACAACATACAAATAGCAAATATTTAATTACAAAAGGCCTCTTTGAGTCGTAACAGTGACTCGCTGAGAATGAGAATTCAGTCCGTATGCGTAATTTTAGAATTGACCGAATAACATAAACATTCCCATTGTATAGTCAAAATCCAAACTGTTTCATTGCTTTCATTTCATGTAGTTCAAGAGTACCTAACGAAATAATAAGCCTGACACATGATGAACTGCCAGATTCTTTATTTTCTGCCCGCATTGGAAATTAATGCCTGCCTTACAGTTATTTAGTCAACAGTAGACAATACCCCATTATTTGCAACTTGTCAAATCGAATGCGAGCGGAGCCGCGCTATGTCCCTTGTATTCATTTCAACGTTTAATTTCCTAGTAGTTCATGAGTGTCATTTTTAACAAGTACAAAAATACATTATAACGTGCGCCAGGAAATTCTCTCCGCACTGAGGAGAATCGGGTGTTCTTATTAAATACTGCATTTATGTCCGTAGCAACCAGATCACCCGGAAACAAGTGAAGGTGACAATACTTCCAGCATCTGGTATAAATATGGTAAGTACGCAATTTACTATTTCATTTATTAAAAGCTCCAATTTGAGCTATCAACATGTCTGTTTCTAGCAGTCTCACCAGCCACTGGTGCCACTGTGGAGAGACTTTCCTGGTGCAGTGCAGTCAATTTTTTACTGAGTTTGAAATTACGTAACACTGATTAACAATTTTGAATTGACCCGACATAGAGTGGGGTCTTAGGTACAGAACAGTTTCCGTAACATTCGTTTTTCATTACTGCTACTGCAATGAAACCGCCTATGG
This sequence comes from Teleogryllus oceanicus, assembly GCA_964035755.1. NCBI lineage: Eukaryota > Metazoa > Arthropoda > Insecta > Orthoptera > Gryllidae > Teleogryllus > Teleogryllus oceanicus. The sequence continues at coordinate 74,550,331 of CAXIVR010000002.1, read as the reverse complement.
GAGGAGGATTTAGCAGCGCGCGAAGAAGAATTTACGACCTAGGGGCGAGGTTCACGCATCATGTAACCTCGGGACCCTGAGAGCATCTTCCACCGCGACCACGAACCCCTACTCAATGTAACTTCGAAAACGAACGGTTGCCTGCTCGAATCGATGCACACCTTCGTTGGCCGCCGAGTCTCCGGACTTGGTCTGCGCGCTGCCGCCATCGCCTCTCGGACTGGTCCATGTGGCCGGGTGTGCGTTTCGGTGCGCGATGGGCGTTCGCCGCGCAATTGAATTAAGAACCCAGACAGAGCGGCTAAGCAACAAGAGCGAAACAAGTACCTTCAGACGCACGTTATAGGCAACTGAGTAGTCGCGCGCCCAGTCGGTCTCGCGTCAACGCGATTCCGCTGCAACGTCCGTCTGCGCCGCTCGGCCACAGGGCGCCCAAACAATAAGGCGCGAGGCCACCGGCGGCTTCCCAGCGAGAACGCTCCGCCTACGCGAACCCAGAGGCCACGAAGAAACGCTACCGTCGTCAGAAAACGCCGGAATGCCGGAAGCCGTCGTCATCTTAACCGAGGACGATGGTCAATCAACGCAAGGGCGTCAACGGCGTCCTCCGTCACGTACTATCAATTAGAAGGTAGCTTTTAAGAAGCGCATGCGTTCGTCTGTAAACTACCAATTCGTCAGTTGATTACTCATCTCTTATTTTAGATTTATTAAATTTTATTCCTGACATTCTACATGTTTTACATGATATGCCGTTCTCACCAAAGCACTTTCAATATTTCAGAGTTGCCGGGCAAACTACAGAAAAAAGAGGAGATAAGTCAGGTGGTTCGGATTGCCCACATAAAGTTATTAGATAAATCTATCATGCCTATCTGAATCTTAGAAGTTACACTTGTTAGTGGACGCATTCATATACTAACTTTCCTAGAGTCGTTCACGTAGAAGAACGTGGGGAAGAGGTGGGACCGGAGCTATATTTTTTAAGTCGCATTCTATTAAATTGGCCATTTTTTCTTTCTCGCCTTTACGAAGGAATTTCGTAAGAAGAGAAATCGCGCCCCAGAAAATGGCGAATTTTCGGAAGACAAACTCATTGCTGGGCTCTAGTAACGAAAAAGTGGATTAATCCAGTTGCTAAATGTAGGAAAAAATATTCTTCAATATACCTCGTGACGTAACTAAAATCCATGTTTTGTGGGTCCTTCAAACCGAAAAATCTATTGACAGTAAAACACCTGTCTATACGTCTGTAGTCAACGCTAGCGCCTGGACCAGGGCTCATCACGTTTTCGCTCCGTAGAGCCAAGGCCGATTGCTCCCGGCTCTCAGCGGGTGGCCGGGACGCATGTTTTCATTTTCCACTAGACTTATGAATGAAACTAGTTTTAAGCTCTCTGATTGGTCAGTGATGGCGGCGCGCGAAACACGGCTTTCATCTGCTGGCTCTTTCTCGAAAATATAGGTGGTACGGTGCTTGTGAACACATGCATATTTGAAATGTTTATCGAGGTTCCTTGATGGATTTGGAGCTTAATTTTCAATGGCGAGGTGTGAAATTAATATAAGAGGAGTTACAATCCGCTCTGTAAACATGAAAGTCAAAAGTAAGATTTCGAATTAAGTTCTATCAGTACATTTATCATTAGATAAATCTTTTATCTAATTACATACATTTAAAACATTTCTCTAAAGATAAATGTTCTGATAGAACTTGTTAATTCGTGTACCAATCATTGACAGTTTTTTCTCTCGTAATCAATATTGAATAATGAAATTAATATTGAAAAATTGTTATAATGTAATACAACATAGAGAAACAGAATCATCAATATTCACTTACAACACATAAATAGTACTTCCTAACCTTACAATTAACATTGGCTCAATAATAATAAGAAATTATAGAATTGACTGTGAATGATTGTCAAATGTCAGCAGCTGTGAGAATAAAAAAATACCTAAAACAAGAAAGTGTAAATGCTCTCAAATCAGGTTCAAGTTTATGAATAATGAATCTAAAGTTGAAATGATAACTGAATGATTGTTGTTTAACAGACAATATGCAAATAATCACGATTTATGCAAAGACAATAAAATTTGGATGTTATTAGTATATGTTTTTTACCAATAAGTTGAGGTTACAATAATCGCACATAAAAGTATAATAAAAAATCATATGCATACAGCTGATGAACAGTTGAAGAGAAGTTTGTTTTTTTTAATTTATTTCCTCGTGTTCAGCATGATTGCCTTTCAAGGATTTTCATAATTACAATTAATTGACAATAAGAGTTGGTCACATACTTGTAGCTGAGATTGAGGTAAACATTAATGAAAGAAGAAAATTTGAACTCAATTCAAAATCACCTTTTATTAATGTTTAATGATGAAAGGAAATATATTTTAATTTGATATTCATATTGTACTTCATTATATTGATAAATTTTATGGGGGTTTAAATGAATCTTTTGGAAATCTGGACATAATTCTGAAAGGAAAATTGTATGTACAGCCTCTAAGTTCCTCCTAAGTTCAATGATTTTTCAGAAAATTCATTGAGAGAACTAATTTCTTTTGCCTTTGTATAATTTTACACAACCTCATTTATAAAAATTAATTCAAAAATTTTTTTACAGAATATCACATCTCTTATTTTTTACTGATTGCATGTTTGATTCCATAATGTTCTTAGTGTTATAATCATTTAATATTTTGCTGTGTTTATAAAAATTAATAACTTTACTCCAAGTTAAATAAAATATACAGTAACACTGGGGTGACTAATGTACAACAAACATAGCAGCATGTTTAAAAGCAAGTTGAAGTTCTGAATAAATATAAATGTCGTGGCACAATAACCTCATTAGTTCTAATCCTATCATTCAATCCTTAGTTAGTTTATATTTACCATTCGTGGGCAGTAAAGGTTTTAGCGTGAGTATTGAGTCACTGAATTTAAAAATTTACAATGGTTGTTAAAATATTGAACACACTATGATGCAATGCCTTATACATGTTATAATAAAATAAACAAAACAACTAATTAGTGAATTATGTTTGAAAAGTCTATATAAAATTTGTTTTTTTCCTACCTTCCCACCACAGGGTTTCAACTAATGTTTTTAATGCTGTGTACTCTTGCTAGAATACACATATATTAGAAACAATGATGACCAAAACAGATCTACAAGCATCCTATTATTTTAAATAAAACATGACACACAAGCTTCCTTAGGTAAACTAGTAGTATTAAAAAACCAATAAACTGGTTGCATCATTATAGTAGAAAAACAACAGATAATATATTTTGATCTGAAATGTGAGTGTTCAGTTTGAATTCTCTAAATTATTCATTTGCAAATGTATTGCATTCTGTCACTATACTAAACTTCTTACTACTACTGCCATTATTGTAGCATGTATTGCCTTCGTAAACTTGTCAAATCACAGTTGTTTCTCATTCAGGAGCACAAGTGCTGAAATTTTATGAGATATAACTTTTTAGTTATAAATAGCAGTGATTAATATTTTTTTATTACCTGTAATATCTCATTATTTCTAGAATATGATTGGAATACATCACAATACATAACAATACTTTGTTACATGCACAGAGTAAATTTACAGCATTAATGAACTTGTTGCATATTTTAATATGAGTAAGTGATTACATGTAGTGTTACATCAATCACAATGCACACACAAGCAAACAGTGAGGAAAATTATCAGTAATGATAATCTCAATGATATCAGGATGGTACATTTCAGCTACAATCCTTTTTTGAATTTTAATTGGATTTATAGATAATACATTTTATTATACAAACAGAGTGTCCTTTGTAATACACACACTAATTTAAAATTGTATTAAGAACTAATGAATACACGGTGCATCGAAGTTCCAAATAAAATAACTAAAATATATAAAATTACACAATGTAGTTACCTTGAGATTCTTCTCATAAGCCTACACTTTCAACTTAGGATATTGTACTTTCATTGCATACTATTTTCCTATAGATTTAAAATAAATGGAGCATAAAAGCATAAATATTTCTCATCTGGTGACATCAACTGATGAACTTGATTGAATACTAATTCCAGAAGACAATGACCTGACATGGGTAGAGGAGATTGAATTTTACAACACAGAATATTTTTACATCTTGTGGGTGACATAATTGCAAAAGCGATAAAAAAAGGAAGTCATTATTTCAAAATTGTGTTCATGGCAAGCATAGAGTTTAGCGAGAAGAGAAGTAGAATGTTGCAGTCACCATCATTCCTATAATAAAATAGCAGTTCATGGATCATTAGATTTCATTCAACTTCATGAATTATTTAATTTTGGGAGAAAATTAACACAAAATCAGGCTTAGTGTGCAGTTTGGATTATTAAATAGCGAAATTCTCTCTGCCAGACAATACAATTAAACAAATTTGAGAGAACTAAAGAAGTCGGTTGATTGATTGATTAGGTTTGAGGCGCTTCAACTACTAAAGGTTATTGGCGCCCATGTCAAAGTATTTCTAAAATAACCAATTAATGTTTGTAAAAAAGGGTTGCTAGTGCAACTTTCAGCTAATTTAAAAACTCATATATACCTAAAAGGAAACCATCCATTACGCATAAAAAAATTCAATTAACAAGACCAGTTTAAAAGCAAATCTGGGGCAGAGAAAATATTTATTGCCCTTATATGTCAGATAAAATTATACATTCACTTTCTCTCAAAACAAAAAAGAAGGCTTTGAGGAAGCACGGAATCGTCATCTCGAGCTTTCATGGGAGGATTGCCCAGACCATGTCTTCGTCGACTGCCAACAAATTTCAAACACTGCAGGAGGACGTGTTCTAGAAAGATCCGCCCTGCATCTATCACGAGTGGGAGAAACTCACCTCGAAGGAAACTGTGAAGAAGGTGGCAGTGTCCGATGCGAAGACGGGTTAAAATAACTTCCTCGCGCCTAGAAGGTCTGGGCGAGGAACGGCGAAATGTAGAGTCCTTTATTACTTCGTTTATATGGGTGGTATTGTGCCACTCTGTTTGCCACGCTCTAAAGATGGATCGTTTCAAAGCTTAACATTAGACGATGGTACAAAGGAATGTCAGCACGAGTACTCCGTCGCCGATTTCGCCGCCCGATCAGCCATCTCGTATCCACGATTCCCACATGGCCTGGGACCCAGCGGTACAAGGTCATAGTGGTGAGACAAAAGGCGATGGATGAGTTTTGTGAACCTGATAGTCTGATGAAGGGCAGGCAGCTTGTAGTGAGCTGGGAGAATCAGAACAGAGAACTACTCGGCGCAAACTGCTGACTCGATGTATTTGAGACTTCAGAATTGCATACATTTCAGCAGTGAAGATACTGCACTGAGGTCTTAGCCGATATGGTTAGTGACTCTGATGGTAAACTACATTCCACTATGCCATTTGCGATAGACATCTGTATAAGAATACATAATCTGGATAGGCTATACTCATGTTCTGAAAATGCATCTGGTAAACAAGAGGGCTAGTCGTTTGTTTGGGAAGCTTGGATAGTCTGAGATCAATGTTCGGACGGAGGAGTTTCCAAGGGAGAATGGGGTGACCAGGTTTCACAGGGGTGGAAGATTGACATTAAGGTCACGCATAAGATTTCATAATTGAATACCTGGAGGCTGAGGCAGCGATATTGTGAAGAATATAGGATGTTTCATACTTAGGATGGAAGTGATTGTTGGCGACAAGGATGATTAGGAAGTCCTGATGCTTTACTTCGTAAGATGCTAATAGATATCCGCCTTCTTTTAAGGAGCTCACCAGCCTCGGCTAGAAGGCACTCAATTCAGCTGGTGCGATACGCAGTTGACGATGGATCTACCAGCGTGGTGTATACTATTGATGGGTCGCAGAGTGGAGAGGGAGCTGCCGAGCCATACACTTCATATCGTAATCCAAACTACGGTGGATGAGTGATCTATACAACCGCAATAGGGTAGTGCGGTCGGCAACCTGAAGTGCCATTTTAGCATTCGAAGAAGAATAGAAACACATCTGGTTTGTAGTCCCACGGATATGGAGCACGCCCGTGAGTGACTTGTCAAAGTAATTTGGGAATCTGGCAGACTCCGCAGATGAGTAGATTTCCTCCCAGGTAAAGGACTGGATTGCTGTGCAAATGATATATCCTACAGAAGTAAGCCGATGCATTAGTAGCCAGAAAAATTAAAACCTGTTGTTTGCTCCATTCATAGAGCTTGTTCAGCACTATTTGGAGTTGCCTCTGGATCACACTGATGCTGTGATCCAACAGAGATGTAAAATCATCCACAAACAACGATGCCTTCACAGGACCACGCACAGTCGAGCACTACACCATTGATGGCGATGGCAAACAGAGTGAAACAGGACTGATCCTTGGGAATACCAAATTCAAGAGGTGTGCAGAAGCCAGTCACCCGAACACGTAAGGATCTGACAGGGTTTTGAAGGAGTTTGGAGGGAATAGAGAGGCTTCCCTACATCCCCAAGGTGCAGGGTTTGCAGATACCGTGCCTCCCAGTGAGTATCGGCGTGGGCCTTTTCTGTATCGGATAATATTGCCACAAGATGTTGTCTCAAGACGAACGATGTAGAAACGGCTGTTGCCAGCGAAATGAGGTGGTCCAAGGTTGACCGGTTTCTTCTAAAACCGCTTTGGATTGGCGTCAACAAATTTTTGTACTCCAAGGTCCAGACCAGCCGCTGATTCACCATGCGTTCCAGTACTTTGCATACACAACTTGTAAGGGAAATAGGTCGATAACTAGATGGAAGTGATCGATCTTTCCCTTCCTTGGGAACTGGGACGATGATGGCTTCTCGCCAAAAGGTAAGGATGGTGTGCTCTTCCCAGATGTTGCAGCATTAAATTGTGAATTTCGTCTGGACCTGTTGAGGTACTTTTCGCAAGCATAAGAGCAAAACGCATTTCATACATAGAGAAAAAGGTATTGGAATCCTCATGTGCTCTGCTCGAAAAATTCAAAGCGCGGTGTTCCATTCTTTCATTAAGGAAAAAAAAGTTGGGAACACAGTTTGCCAAACTGGACATATTTTCATAATGAGTGGCAAGTTCCTCTGCAATGGCGCCTCGAACAGTGGTTATTTGACCATTTTAAGAAGACCGAGCGGCGTTTGGGAAAGGCATCCTTTAATTTTGACCTCTCCTTCCTCCATACCAGACGTGGTGGCATGGCAATTCAGAAGGAGACGTATGCTCTCCATGATGCATTTTACATTTAAAATGGTTCTCCTCGCCTTCCCTCTGCGCCTCTTGTAATAAATGAGGTTATCCGCGGTTGGATAGTGTTTTTAGACGCCATCGATTTCTTACGAGAACCAACAGCCCTTCGAGCAATCCAGAAGTTCCACCATGGGACGAAAGGGTGTCGCAGTTTTAACCGGTCGACTTAGGAATTGCAATGTCCGCAGCTTTTGCAGTACAGCACTGTTAACATATTCTGCCATTTCTTCCAAACTGAGAAACTCGTCCTCCGACAGGCTGACGTTTGCTTGGAATGTCGGACACACCATTGAGGGGGGCGCACCAACCCACGAGCAAGTCCATCAATATGGACGATAACGGTATCTTATAATTGTATATGGTATAAATGTACATTCCGCCTGAGATATGGCGCCAATATCCTGAGAAGCTCGTCCTTTAGTTCCCCGACATTTAGATTGCAAAAGAAAATTATCCGAATAATGAAAAAAATCCCATCCATTGATCATTGGAAGCCTCACTTTATTGAGCGGAATCTTACGTTGCCTTGCCCTGTTGTTATGAGTCTGTAGTATTTGTCCAAACTATTTTAGAGTGAACTTATTTTCATGTAATACGAGCTATTGTTTATAACACTCAACAGAAGAAATCATGTTCATCAAGTGTCAGTATCAACAGCTCACTACAAAGAAATCCACATACAATACATGTAATAACTACAACGCATTGCCAGATGAAAATAACAATTAAATTGGTACACAAATTTAAGTTAAAAATAAAATCTTTTCTGCTGCAAAACTGTTTCTATACAGTATTAGAGACTATACTGATCGTCAAAAAGAAAAATGTTTGCCTCAACAAAAACAAGATATAGTATAATGAATTAGTCTACATTATATAATTAGAAAAAAAGACTCAATATGTCTGTAACAAATAATGCACTTCCGGGTCAATGACCCATCTCGATCGCGTTTGGTCAGTTTCCCTGATCCATTGAGCAAATGCTGAGATGGCCCCTTGATTTGTTTCTGGACGTAAATGGCTTCACTTGACGCACGTTTTGTTGAACTTTCCTTTTCCTAGTAGTGAGTAGTAGAGCTTAGGGTGAGTTTCTATTTTATTAATAATACAGAAAATCAAATCTATTTGTTCTGTACCATTAAAAATACGTTTTCTATAATTTGGCAACGAAAATATCTAGTTTTTGAAATGTTAATCCCTCGCTTTTTTAAATTTGTTATTATTATTATTATTATTATTATTGTTTATTATTATTATTATTATTATTATTTTCATCTTTAAACTATTAATAGTTAAATTGTTGGGAAGGGATTCTGAAACTCAAGAAAGCGTGCGCAGATGATTTTCTCCCATCTACGTCACATACAGTTTTTGACTGTTTTTGACTAAATAAATAAAATAAATAAATAAATAAACAGGAGTAATCATCCACGCTTCCGCACAGGTCGTCTAGGAAGGACCATTGCATGACGATTGCAAGAGAAGGGCTGCAAAGTGCTAGATCGATACACACGTGCTCAGAAATTGTAGCGACGACAAAATCAGGTTAGTTCACCGGGTTACTTCAGAAAACCAGAAGTTCGCTGTAATGTCTGTGCAGTTTTAATGCACTGCCTCTCGGACAAGTGCAGGAAGAGCCTCAGAGATGACTGTGTACATTTACATCGAGACTGCTCGCGAACGAGAGGGCAGTTGTTGCTTAAACACAAGTTCAGGAGCAAATGCACTCAGTTCTGGAGGATGTAAATATTGCGCCTGATGAGTGTGAGTGCATCCGCACACACACACACACACTGCTTGAAGTCGGTCTGAAGAAGTACCTCTGTAGACAGCAGCGAATCATGTACCAGTGAAGAAACTCCGCCATGAGCACGGAGACCATCATCCACATCGAACCTGTAAGGGGAAAACCACGAAGAGACAAGGGACGGGGTGGGGTGAGGTGAGTCTCTTGGAGACATTATCAAAGGATTGTGACGACAACAACAGTTTAAGATTGTCCCGTCATGAGGCTAACAGTGTTAGTGTTCATTGACATGAGAGCAACGGGAAAATTATGCTATAAGTCTTTTTCACTCCGACATTGGGAACAGGCGCGAGACCCCCTCACCAGCGGAGTTTCCTCCGAAGCCGAGACCTGTTGGACATTGCCAGGGGCTGGATGCTCATGGAGTGCGAGTTTCGGATAGTGTAATTTTCCGTGGCTGACGCTTTTATTCATCGGGTGTAGAGGCAGATGTGCGTCTGACATCAACTTCCATTGAAATAGGTTTAGATAACTGTTTGGTCGACTGCGACGGCTGAGCTTTTCTCTCAATTGTCTTATATTTCGTTGGGATGACTACCACCTTGCAGGGGTGAGGTATCCACAGGGATGTCCACTGGAGCCACCTGGCATGCGAAGCTCAGCTCTTGGGGAGTGGGCTAGCTTGTTACATTCGGCAGCCCGCTGGTATCCTCGGAGTCTTAACTTTCCCGGCGTCGAAGAAAGAGCGAAAGAGATCAATAGGGTTCCTCGCTTGGAACCAACGTTTGAAAGCGACGAAATCTTCATGTTTGACTCCCTTACAAATGTTGTGTTGGGTGAGTGGTCACATGCACCCGGAGGCCGGCAATCCACTTGGTTTTGTAATTTTGCGGACATTGTGATTTTCGACCTGATAATCGATCGTGCTTCAAAAGAATGGTACCATTCCTTTTGTCACACAACAACTTGATGTTTCCCATAAGTGTCTATAGCGCGATCTAAAGAAACTATTGAAATCAATAGTTCGTTCAGGACATCTCTTCCTTGCGGAACAGGGTGGGGAGAAGGTTTAGTATCCATGAAGATGAATATAGAGATTCATCCCCGAGGTCCCACCCGCCGCAGGCCCAACAAGCGGACACTCCATCAGGTGCCAGGATGCCACGAGGATATGGTGGGGTATTCCCCACGGCGCTGCTACCGTGGATTCCCCGCTCACGCTGGAGCTCAGTACAAGACCTAGTCAAAGCCAGTTGATCAGGAGTGGGTTGGCTCTGACCTTATCTAGAAGAGTCCGTAGCCAAAGTAAGTGTATTGTGACCTACAGGGAATGTTCCCCAATATACGTAAGCAACGTATCCCTAAGTGCAAAGCAGAACGTAGCACAACGTGAGTAGTGGGAAAACAAACAGTCCCCTCAACCGTCAGAACACACCCTTCGACACGGGTCGCTATGCACATGAAACACACGGGTGGGCGTTCAGCTTAGAGAGGAGGGGCCAGTGAAATAGAAGGAAGAAGAAAAGAAACAGGATGTTATAAGAATGAGAATGAACAATGGGGAGATAAAAAATGACATGTGAAACGAATACTTGAGAGTCCTCTCTGCATCCCTTCGGCAGGACATGGATCAACCCACCTCGACGAGACGGGACGAAGGTTTGTCGCGATTTACCGGTCGACTTAGGAATTGCAATGTACGCAGCTTGTAGTTTCCAGCACTACTAAAATGTGCTGCGATATGGGTGTAAGCTGGTAAATATGGACGATAGTGGTGTAATGCTTGGCTTCCGTATGGGTCATCACCAGAATGAACCATCGCAGAACGGTTGTTGCAGAAGGGCTGCAGAGAATTAGATCGATACACGTGCTCGAGTTGGTGGCGACGGCGAGATGAGATAGTTCTTAATTCAGAATAACAAAGTTCGCGGTGTCTATTATCGTTTCCTAATATGTTTGCTTCTCGGACAGGTGCAAGGGCATCCCCAGAGATGACTGTGGTCATTTTGCATTCCCGACTATCAGGAACGGATGGGCAGTTGATTTATCAGATCCAAAAAGTTAATCAGTTGATAAACTCAGTCCTGGAAGGATGTTTTGGTGAGTGTAGTGTGGAGTGTACCTGCACACACACACACACACACACACACACACAGAGCTTCAAAGTCGGTCTGAGACAGCAGAATCCTTAGACAGTGAAGGAACTCCGCTATAAGCACAGAGACCATCAGCCCATCGAACCTCTAAGTCCATTCAGAAAGAAATTCTTTTCTGCTGTATACTGTATGCACTGTCAATAAAAGAGAAATTGATAAACATTCAAATCTTTTCAATCTTCAACCTTTTTAGACAAGGATGGCATCATTTCAGATTGAGTCGTTCACTAATGCCCAACGAAGCAAAACATCGAATCATTCTCCCTCGAGAACATGCTTTCACGAGAACTCTCATTACTATGATTCATTTAACTAATTTACATGCTGGATGTCAATTAATAGTGTTGATTGCTAGAAAAAAATTTTGGATTCCTTCAATTCGAAGACTAGTGAATAACATAATTCATCATTGCTCACCTTGCATTAGATGGCAAATAAAGCCGGGACTCCCAAGAAATAAGTGCACTTCATAGCCCAAAGTGCGCAGTCAAAACCATGGGAGTTTGCATCAGAGGTACCGCCGACCATTCCTAACTAAACCAGTCATTGGTACGTCCAGGTCACGTTATAAATCATAGATTGAGGTATTGCCACAATCATGCAGTCATGTGAGTCAAGCCACAAAAGCTGTTCATCTTGTCATAGTGGAAAACTTAACCACTAACGAATTTATAGCTGCTTTAAAAGGATTCGACGGTCTCGAAAGTGATATCCCAGAATCATTTTAGTGATAATGAGAGAACATTTGTGAAAGCAAAAATTCGGTTGGTCAAACTATCAAAGATGTTCAGCATTCATCAAGAGTACTCGATTCTCAAAATTTTCTGGCAGTTGAGTAGCATGGCGGTTTTGTCCCCTCGTTCACCATTTAGAAATGGACTGGCTGACGCAGCCAGAGGATCATGAAATTTCATACAAAACGCTCTCAGGCAAAGCTGCATTTCGCTCTGAACTCCATATTTTGATAGCACAGGTGAACATATTCTTAAAATAAAGCCTTTGGCCGCTTGTTTCTAAAGGATACCGAAGCCTTTATAATAACGCCGAATCATTTAATTCGTTCTGTTGTTAATCATTTAAGTCAATCATTTAATTTGACACGTTCTCAACTCACTGACTTTTGATCACGAATCAAAGCAGGAGTTGGCGACACCCCGTCTTTATTACACAGTGAAAAGACAATTGAACATTATTTGGAAATTCTTCATAACAAGCTCGTACAAAATGGAAGTATGTTTCTCCAGATTTGAAAAAAGGTGATCTAGTCATTTTAATTGAAGATTCTCCGCCCCCGCTGTGGAAAGTTGGAGTCGTTTCTCAGTGTCTCCCGGACGCTGCGGGCCATGTTCGAACAGTGCAGGTCAAAACCGCATCAGGCACGACCACAAGACCAGTTCAAAAACTATGTATTTTGCAAGACTTTAATATAACTTACAGTTTGCCCCCAGAAGATTGTTCGTCAGAAAATGACACAGAATTCGGCGTTCCGGGATCTGAACTTTAGAACGCGTTCTATTCATGCAATATTTTGTTTGTTGTGCATTTCTTTTCTTTAAAATTATGAGTGAAAATGCAGGTTAAATAGTGTCAATGTAATTTTCACCGCTTCCCCAGATAAGGCGCCTGTGGCTCCTCTCTCCGGAGTTAAAATGAACTCCCCACTCACTTTAATGCAAATTAGGCTTGTCGTTCATGACCGGTAGGGGTATTTTACTACCCATTCTCGAGGGTGTTAGAATTGGGCAATCTTTGTAAACATTATGTTCTAGCCTGCCCGTCTTGTGAGGCAGGAGTGGTGAATGATATCTAATTAAAACAAAAACTCGCTTATCTTCACGTACATAAGATCAAAAGGCAGTGAGAATTTTATTGTATTATTCTGACATCCCAGCAAAGCTTATCTTAAAAAGTAGTATACACTACCTAATCTCATAAATTGTCGGAAAGACAATAATCGCCGCTTTTAGCTAGCTGTTAAAAAATATAAATCTCTTATTATTCGTACGCGCGACGAAAACCTACTAAATAAATCTGTATTCGCCAAGCACGGGCAAAGATCCGTTCCGCTCCTAGAATTTTTGTTTCTCTTTCTTTCTTTGGTTTTTAATACTCAACGAGTTCCCACTTGGCTGCAACGGAAGACCTGGGTTGATATTTGTTGAATACAGTTGATATTTGTAAAAAAAATCTGATATACCAAACTGTGCGTATTTGTAGTATCTATACGTCCTTAGTTCGTTTCCTGTTGACTCTTCATTCATGTGCCGACGTCTTGTGCGTGTGTTGGTATCTCAAGATTGCGCGCAACAATATAATGGTAGAATTATATCTTGTTGCATTGTCGCTCTTAATATTTTGTCTCTTTAATGTTCGACCTTTTTATGTTATGTGTGTAACCACACATACTGGCAGGACAGTATGCTACAGAATTGAATTTTCAAACAGTGTTTCAAAGGAGTTCATGCACCAGCAACCACAAATCATTGTGCTCATATCTTAATTCGTTAATGTCACTACCTTGTGATGGTTTTGCTTCTTTATAACTCCCCTTTCCACGGGCAGAGTCTCCAGGTGCATCAGGGTGAGCTGAACCCTCCTAGGTGCCCTCGCACCGTGCTACACTCGTCATTGAGGACACGTTTAAAGAAAGGCTTCAAATTACGTGTGCGTAATTAACACACATTCAGCTTAAAGCTAAAAGCACCGAAAAATATAATAAAATCAATAGATCGCAGCACTATCACACGGAATTTACTAGGTCGATTACGTCTGAACCAGTGTCCGATTTTCGATCTATGCGCTTCATTGGTCTCCTTTTTAAATATAATTCACGCTACGATGCCGTTTTCAAAAATATTTCCAATTTTTTCTCATAGTTCGGGAAGAAATTAAAATGTGGGCTTGTGCGCATTGACATTGTGCTTCCTGAATCCAACGACGCACGGTGGTCTGAACGGGGTCGAAACCCGCGCATACGATTTTTAGTTAAATAATTATTTATTTAGTGAATTTAAAACGGTTCTTTAAGTATAAATCTTTTGTGTTTAAGTATAAAATAATATTCCTCATAATTCATACTGTTTATTTTATTTGTCAAAAAAGTGCTATTCTTTATCAGACATTGTGAGATGAATAAAGCCTTCTATTTATTTCAGGAAGTTAAAGAAAAATATTGTATAAGCATTTATTCCATGACTCAAGGAATATGTTGAAAGTAGGTAGAGATAGTGTGTATAAAAGTTTTTACAGAGGTTTCAAAAGTAGAAAAAACGTAAAAATGTTCTTTCAGTAGGAAAAGGAATAAATAGTATATACTAACAGTAGTAGTGACTTACACTGTAACAATTGTACTACTCGTTTGCCATTTATAATGCAAAATAATAATTAATCATTTCATATTATTTCACTATTGTCTTACCAACCTGTCAAGAGGTGGCGTATAGATGCTTTGGACCAAAAAGCCGGAAAGTTATGTGTTTCATGATATGATACCAGGGGATCTAGCCGCCTGAGTTGGCTTCCTGTGAGACATCTTCATGTCCCTTGAGTCTTATTTTTTTAGCATTCGCGATTACGCATATGCCAAGAGGTCATTTCCTGTGGATCATTTCACCTGCACCACCTCTGACATGACATCCAGCGCGTATCGACTGCTGACTGCCTCCTGAGGAAGCAATTCAGAGCAACGAAAAATATTTACAATTGTTCATTTCAAGTGTATATTTATTTCACGGTGATGTTTCTGCTTTTTTTATAATGGTCCGTCAATGACCATAGATTAATAAATGGCACTTTCTTTCAAAGCACTTCAAGTATAATCATTCCCAATTTCCACAAGGCAGGCTGAGGCGACTGTTGTGCGCGAAACTATTTTATCAAATGTCCCCTTAATAACATTTTATTAATTTCATGGAAGTGTTTTAGTTATTTTGTGTAATTGCCGTCAAAAATCACTTTATTAGTAGTACTCTTTTTCAATCCTCATTATGAGAATTTTTAAACGGTCATATGCATTTAAAACAGGCGAGCAATGCTCTGT
Source organism: Teleogryllus oceanicus (assembly GCA_964035755.1). Lineage (NCBI taxonomy): Eukaryota > Metazoa > Arthropoda > Insecta > Orthoptera > Gryllidae > Teleogryllus > Teleogryllus oceanicus. The sequence goes on along the minus strand of CAXIVR010000002.1, from coordinate 74,535,111 downwards.
TAAGGAAAAAACATCAACAAATGTCTAATAAACAATAGTTATTAATTTTACAGGGAGATTTGTTAAGTCGTTTTCATGTAATTTGCCCGTAAAAATCACTTAGTTTTGGGAATGGCCCTTTTTTTTAAAAAAAAAAAAGCGTTATGTAAATTAGAACGGTCGCCATTTAAAAAAAGGCTAGCCGAAGTGGCTGATATTATCGAAAAAATATTTTAAAAATGTCCATTTAATAATAGTTATTAATTTCATGGAACTGTTTTACTTGCTTTTGTTTTAATTGCCCGTTAAAGATCATGATTCATTAGGAAATGGCACATTCTTTCCAGCTGGTCAAGTAAAGTTTAAACCTTGCCATTTTCGAAAAGAAGAGCAGGTCGAAACGACTATGATATAAAAATATTTAGTCAGAATTTCCCCTTAATAATATTTAATAATTTCATGGAAATGTTTTAGTTTTTTTGTGTTGCCCGTCAAAATCACTTACTTTTTGGTAGGAGCTTTCTTTCAATCATGTAGTCTTTAAATGATACTGTTATTGAAACGGGCAGGCCAGGGCGGCTGTTCTTAACGTAAAAACATCAACAAATGTCCAATTAATAGTTATTAATTCCAAAGAAGTGTACCAATCGTTTTGTCTGTTTGATATGTGAATCGATGTTACCAGAAATAACGTTTTCAATAAATACGTTGGTGCCTATGCGCGCGCGTTTATTTCTTCAGACCACCGTGCGACGTGTCAAACATGCAAATCGGATGAATAGGAGCAGTGTAAAGTGAAATTTGGAAAACACTTTCCCCCCTCCCCCTTCCCGCTTCCCCATGCGTCACCCGACCCGTCTGGGCCCTCACTCGACGAGGCCGAACGGCTAATCCCGGCGGACTGCGGCGAGGGAGGCCGAACTTTCAGACTGGCAGCTGGGCAGTCAGTTTAAGTTTCGTCCCTTTTAGTCTCAATATTTTTCTCCATTGTCAAACCGTGATGCTGTAACACAGCCCAGAGCGGTCTCGTATCATCTGTAATAGTCATATAAAACTATATATCTTGTTTCACATATTTCCGTCTTCCTTCAGCCATCAGACAATTATTTGAGGCGTACTTAAAATATGATTAAATTTGAAACTGACTTCAAAAGAAAATGGAATTAATTGTCTAGATATCACCAATATTCTATACTTACAACATCTTATTTTACATACATTTTACTACTAAGATCTTCCAGTTATCGTTCCTCTACCAGAAAGCATAGGCCAAAGAAGATTACGTACGAGCTCTTTTATCTGGCTCATTTTGATCTCAAAGCGACGTTTGTCTCCTTGATAGATTTCACCAGATAAATCAGTTTTCCCAGGTAAAATAGCGGAAGCTAAATTTTCAAAATTGTTTTGTTAATTTTATTAGCAATAATTATTAATTTTAAAACTACTTTCCGACAAATTAATAACAAATGGGTACTGGAAAACCTTTATTGTCGGGCCTAGAAGTAAAGAAGTAAAAAAGTAGATAAATCACTCTTGCTAAATATTACATTATTCTTCAATAATGGTCTAGCGAAAAATACAATATGTGTACTTGATACCTAAAAATCGATTGGCTATAAACATGTCTGTCCGTTTATGATCAGCACTAACACCCAAACCGCTCTCATTTAATTTTCTCCAAAATTAATCTTCCGAATCTACCTGAAAGAACTCGATCTTGGAGTTTCAAACGGATATTTTTATTTTTTTGAAATTTACTTTACATTAAGCCTCAAAATCCGCCTCAAAATCTTCTCAAACCGTCACCACGAATTATTTGATTAAATTTTGTCCTCGATGTTACCAACAGAACGCAAGAAATGTGATTTATGGTGTTTATTGACATCGCAGCTACAGAAAATTGCTAAGTCACAATTTTTGGGGCGTCTTTCTTCAACTATAATAGTAATGATATATATATTTTTCTTTACTGAAATCTGTTCTGACAGATCTGAAGAAATAGATCAGTTTAATTTTTGAAACATTTGAGTAGTTTTCATTGCAATTTGGGGCGAAGTATAGGCAATTAAAACAATTGTAACTTTTTCTAAAAAGAGCTTTAATTTTGTTTAAAAGACGATACAAATATGATGATCTCATTTCGCCCACCGCCGTATTTTCAAAGATTGCAAAGGTCATGTAAGTTTATTGCAAAACCGCGTAGTTTAGAGTAATTTAAGAATGAAATTGATGTATATATTAAAATTTCAAAAATCACAACAACTTTTTACCACGGATGAAGGGACCCTTTAAAGAATTACATTTTTCGTTGACCTCTATCAATTTCCGAAAATTGCAAATTTAGAAATAATGCAGAAATTCATATCGATGTTGTATCATCGCTAGCTTTATTTGAAACTGTATTGCAGGATAACACAGTGTGGTGTACTAAATTATTTCTAATAAATTTGATGTTATACTGCAGGAAAATCTGATTTCACTTTTCGCTTATTTTAGCGTTTTTGCTTATATATTTATGTCCATATTTTAATTTCATTCGTTTTCCGGACTTACTCGTGGCATATGTATTACTACGCTCAAGCTGGGAACTGAATTAGTACAGTGCTGATCGCACATTATAATTTATTAGAGAGGTTGAGCAATATTTAAATGCTTATTATTTGAAATGTATTTAAAACTCTATTTTAAGTTTTTTGACATGTATTTTGAAAGATATATATTCATCACAAAATAGATGTTTTGAAAAAGAAATAACTAAATGATGTAAATAAAAATGAAAGAAAATAACCGGCCTTTTTTTTCTTCGATTCTGCTGGTGACAGCGACTGAGAAAGGTAGTGAATACCAGTAAATACTCATGTTGTTCCATACCTTTATTGTTTTATACAAATCAAGTGCTCTATTGGGCATCTTTACCGCTATGGACGTCGTAGCTTTCTCTGAAATAATATATTATTGAAAAACAATAGCCACCATCCATACATCTTGACAAAATTTTACTTTAGTTAATAATATATCACAAAACTTTTATTATTAAAATATACTTTCATAATTTATTTATTATTTGTTTTATGAAAGATATAATTTTTGTTTATGCTTATATATGTATATGTATATATATATATATATATATATATATATATATATATATATATATATATATAAATACTCAACTGCTAATAGTAAGGAAACATAGTGTTCACTAAATTACTATAGGTAAATATAATCTACTTCGTAATTGCACAATGTTCTCATACTGAAAAGCATACACTTTCTTTGCTTGGGCATATCGAATTGCCTAGTGGCACAACCCATAAAGAAGAACGCGGCGAGATGTCTGCAGAGGAATCAGAAAAGTCACGCTATCAGAGGCAGCAGTGTGCTGGAGGTGCGACCCTGCTTCAGCTCAAAGTGACTTTATGGGCCTAAATGCACCGAAAAATACTTGCCGGAAAATCCATGAATGCTTGCTATCACACGGAATTTACTGAATCATTAACGTCTGTAGACAAATTGTCCGATTTTCGATCTGTAAACGGCATTAAGACTCCTTTTAAATAGTTTCTTTACGATGCCGATTTTTAAAATATTCCAATTTTTGCTTTTTTCTCGTAGTTCCGGGAAGAAATTAAAACATGTGGGCTTATAGCGCGCGATGACGACGTGCCTCCTGGATCCACCGCCGTGTCCAATCACTTACGAATCGGATGAATAGGAGCGACGTAAAGAGTGAAATTTTGGAAAATTACCTGATAACCTCCTGCTCTGCGTACAGCCCCGTCTGGGCTCTCCATCGACGCAGCCCCGAAACTCAGCGGCCTGCCAGCACGGAGGCCAGGGCACCAGACAGGCAAGCTGGGCGAGTCAGTCCTTTATATCAGTCTTAATATATTTTTCTCACGTAGAAACTGATGCTGTAACAGCCAAACGGTCTCAATCATCTGTAATAGTCGTATAAACTATATATCTTGTTCACATATTTCCGTCTTCAGCTGAATACCATGAAATGTTATTTGAGGCACTATAAAACATCAATTCCGATTTGAAACTGATTTAAAAAGAAAACTAGACAATGTGCCAGATATCACCAATATTCTATGTCGTAACATCTTATTGACATACATTTTGCTTAGATCCTGTTATCATTCCACCTACCGGAAAGATGAGCCGAGTACGCACGAGCTCTTTTATCCTGCGACTCGATTTTTGATCCTCAAAACTGCGTTTGTCCTTAGTGAACTACTAGTAGATCTGTTTTCCCAAATCAAAGTTTCAAAACTGTTTTCGTGCTTTCGGACATGATGAAAGTGGTAAAATTGCCTTGCAGGCGGAATACATCCTGAATCCAACATAGTAACAAACATTGGAAATATAATGTAAGATCGTAGACATATCGACTTACTTAGTAAGTTATATTGATATAAAATAATTCTGTTATATTTGTATAAACTTGAAAGATTGGAATAAGTAATTTGGCACGTCATTTTGAAATTACAAACTACGTAAATGATAGATATGAGTGTAAATCATTATCATTGTGACATATATATGTATTTTTAATGCAATAAATTGTCATGCTGCTAACTTTAACCCTTAGAACAGGAACACCACACCTAGAAGAATCATCCGTCTATGAGGATAAATTATGTTTTGTTATATAGTTATTAATTAGTAACTTTTACATTTCTAATTAGATACCATTTTCTAAACATATTACACATATAGTAACATTTAATCAGGTATAATTCAATTTTATAAGATTTATATACTACTAGTAAACCTTTCTAAGGGTTTTTTAGAGAACAATATTTGATTTTAAACAAAAAAAAAACCCTTTTTAAAAAAATTTCTGATTAAGGAATTGCCTTGTCTGCCCCTTACAACATTTATTGAAGCAAAATTTTTTAAGTGTGGAAAGTGATTAACAACACACCTAAAAGTTCAATTTTTTTTAAATTTAAAAAAATCCGATAATATTCTTGGGGGAAAAAACCCGCTCATGCCTGTGATACGGGATGCCTTTCCATGATTTCTTATTTTTAACTTTCTTTGAGAACCTTTTTTGGGGTGTGATAGCATTTCACTAGATGTGTGCTTTGGGGCGTAGCGACTGTTGGCATAGTGCACCACTATGGTGATCCCCTGTTTTAAATGGCATCCTGCACAGGAAAAAAATGTTTTCTTGGCATCTCCTGAAAAAGGGGAAAAAAAAGTTTGGGAAAGAAAGAAAGAGGGTTAAAAAAGCGAACAGTTGTCACAAAAAATAATTAAAATTGATGTTCTAAGGCTTTTTTTAAAAGACAGAAAACAAATAAATTTTTAGATTTAAAAAGTCTTTTAGTTTTACAAAAAAAGATTTCTTCCAAAAAATATAAAACTTCTACAAAATTTTTACTCCTTTTTTGAATAATAAGTTGTGGTATGTGTATTAAAATATTTTATTTTTGTTCCCTAAAATTATTTAATGATTATTCTGATATAATCCATTTCAAAAACCTTTTTTTCCAAAAAATTTCATGAATAATGGCAGTTTTTTTTACCCATGAATTTTTTATTTTCTTAAAATGTTTTAAAACCCAAATTCGTTGAGAGAAAACCAACCTATCATCCTATCACCTAAACCCAGAAACGGTTGAATAGGCTTTCAGTTTTTAAAACATGTAGTAGAAATATTATTACTTAAAACCTTGCCAGAAATTAAATATTGCAAGTAAATCTGTTCCACTATAGGATTCTTCTTTAATCCGGGAAATTTTTAAATTTTTATTTTTGAATTTCTAATTTCATTTTTTTTGTCCATCTAATTCCTAGCCTATCTAAAGTGTGATTTTGCCAGGGATTTTGAAAAAAATTTTAAAAAAATTTTTGGGTACTTAAATCCCAGGGCATTTTTAAAATTATTTTAAAATGGCTCAATTTCTTTTCCAAATTTGTAATGGAGGCTTCCCGTTATTCCCTTGTAGGAAAAACGTTTCAATTTTTTTCATAGAATAAAAAATAGCAAAAAGGGCCCGGGGAAAATTTTTTTGTTTGTTTTTTCCCTAATATATGTTTATAAAAACAGTTCTTGAAATAGTATGCACAATTTTTTGAAAAAATAAAGTTTTGATAATTTTGCTTGAAATGTTTTATTGTCATTTTCTCAAAAAAGGTCCAAGTTTTTCTTCAATTTTTCCCCAGTTAAAATGAACACCTAAGCAAATAATGAAGGTAAAATTTTCATTTTCGAAAAAATTGACAAATAATGCAAGAAATTGTGTTGTTTAGCTTCTAGTTTTATCTTTGAAGTTTTTTCAGATTTTTTAAATTTTTTAATGACATAGCATTTTGCTTTCAAAATTATCTTCATATGAAATTCATGGTTCTGGTCTAACTGGTTATCTTCCTACCTTCGTATCAATCGTAAATAAAATACCATTTGTCAGGAAGAACATTATTGTAATGAAAGCGGGTTAAGATTGTCATTGCCTCCCTAGCTGGGTAGTGAGGGAAAAACAGAAAGCGGGGTCGTGGAGACTATATCGAGGGTTTTTTGGTTCAATGGTTGTGTGTTATATGCAATTGATACGGAATTCTTAAGATATTGCAGGAAATTTTTTTGGGTTTGGAAAAGAAGATTTTCTGTGTTGTGAACCAAGGCAGAAATGTTATTGAGTTGAATTTTTGTTGTTGAGAAGCTCGTTTCTCATAATGGTGCCAATACACGCCCCGTTCCCAGAAATCCCCAAATACCCGTCACAGATTCAGGAATCTGTGACATGTATCGATTAAAAATTCCCCTTGGGGCACGGGCCCCCAGATTGTAGTGAATTTTGGGGACTTAAATGTTTTTCATATAGATGTTCATTATATTGATTAAAAATAAAATAAAATTTTCCCCATAACGATTGCTTTATTGATATGATATACAGCAAAAATACATTAACAGCAAAAACAAAAAATTTTCAATTTTTTTACCCTTTAAAAAAATCAATTGTTTCAATTGTTTGCTTCCTACATTTTCATTAGTAATTTGTGTAGATTCTTCCCCAGATTTCATCTCTCTGGCATTGTCTTCAGTGTCAAAGTTTCAAAATGCAGTCTTGCCCCCTTCAATGTTTCTTGCACTTTTGGGAACATTTCCTACTCTCCCAAAGGCCTTTTTTTTTCGCCTAACATAAATGCTCTCAGCAGGGGATGGCGCTAGGGGCAAAGAAAGTCAGATTGCCAACATGGATTTGAAAATCAAAATCGGAAACAGCTATATTTTCTTTTCAAAGATGTCCCTCATCAATAAAAACAGGCACCATTGGTTATTTTTAGATCTCTCAAAAGCTTTTGACGTCATTGATCATGACTTTTTATTTTCCCAAATTACCTTCTTTAAAAATTCGTGGTATTGCTCTAGATTGGTTATGTTCACTTAAACAACGATCCCCCAGAAGTTGAAATCCTTACTGGAATGATGGAACATTACGTACGCCCCTTTTCCGACTCTTTCCCCGTTGATGTGGGTTCCTAAAGGAGTTTTTGGGCCCATTCTGTTCCTACTTTACGTAAACGATATGCCCTCGACGATTCGAAACGGAAGAACGGTTTTTTTCGGAGATCAACATCCTTTACAATAAAGACACAGTAAATGCAAATCAGATGTTTCAAATTGGGTTTCCCAAAAAAAAATTAATAGAAAGGCTGTTTTAATGCAGTTTTTCCCTTTCAAAAAACAATTCTGTGCTATTTAAAATGAACGGTCCATTGACTGATTTAAGGCAACAAAATTTTTTGGTCTCTAATTCAGTCAAACCTTAAAAAGGAACGTCCATTTAAATGAATGGAACACAAAAAATTTAAATTCATTATGTACGCGTTCAGAATTCTTAAATTCAGTCCCCTTATATGTCGTTGTGTATACTTCCAAAAAGTTCATTCCGCCTGAGAAAGGCATAATATTCTGGGGGAAAAAGCTCCCCGACTTTTTGATTACAAAAAAGAATTGTGAATAATACAAATCCCCCCCATTGATTCATTGTTTTTTTCATTAATCTAGGGAAATTTTACCATTACCGTTCTTTTTATTTGAACGTGGTTTTGTAAAATGACTTGCTAAGGGGGGGAATATATTTTCGAAAAAGCCGAAGTCTATTACTATAACACTCATAGAAATCATATTCATCAGGGGACATATCAAACCATTTCAAAAAATTACATACAAAATGTACATTTTACAACACTTTGCCGATGAATTTAAAATTAAATTCAAAGAAAAGTTTAAATCCCAAGTGAAATCGTTTTTGCAGCATAACCATACAATTAAAACTACTACAACACAAAAAAATAACATTAATTTTAAAATGATTCTAATGCATTATTTTCCATTTGACTTTTAATGAGATAAACAACCTGTAACAACTATTGTTTAAAATTTCATTTAAAACTATCAGGTTTTCGTCCCGTTTCCCCGATCATTTAGCAAATGCTAGATGGCCCCCTTTTTTTTGGGCATAAATGTAACTTATTTTTTATCTTTAAATTCAGGGAAAACAATTATTTTATCTTTCCCTTTGTCGGGGAGGAATTAAAAAGAAAAAATTTTTGCTTATTTATCTGAAAATAGTTTTACAAAAGTTTTTTCCCTTTCAAAATTAAAATTTAAGTAGTATATGACTTGTGTAGGGGTCACAGAATTTTTAAAATGTACACAACACTTTTCCCCCCAGCACGTCATTTTAGAGTTTTAACTGTTTTTACGTTAAATAAACGCTTTCCGCGCGACACGGTGGATATCGCCAGGTGGCTGTCGCGTGCGGGTCCCAAAATGAACTCCCCCCGCATTGGAAATCGTTATACCGTTGAAACTGAAGCACACAAACCGCGTCCCCCCGCCCCCGCCGCCGCCAGTTAGCCTTTCCCCCTGAAACACGCCCTTTGCATCAGGAGAACTTCTTCGATTATGACCTTTTACCGACGATGTATTTTTTAAACTGCCTAGTGTTGGAATTTGGGCCCCGGGGGTTTTTCTTTTTTTTGGGGGTTTTTTTAAGCCTTCATGTTCAAAGATTTTTGAGCTTATTTTTAATGTCAGTGAAACGACCAGTAACAAGTTCACAATAACCTGAGTTCTGTTCACAATAACTGAATCCAGCTTTGAATGAGCATGGGGTTTTTTAAAAAGGGTTGATCTTATGCCTTACCTTTCTTTTCGATCTCAACGAAATGCCCCCGTCTGTTTAAGTCTATATTATATGTAATGGCCTCACAAGAAGATATTTTCTTTTAAAAAAAAATCTGTATCTTCAATATTGTGGTTGTAGGGGGGCGAACAAATTTTGTACGTTTGCAATTCTCGAAAATTTAGTGTTAAACGAAAATGAGACCTGCGCCTTTTTTGAAGCTCTTTAGCTAATCATTGATTAAAACATCCAAATATTTTGACCCAAAAAAATTTATTTAAATGTATTAAAAATTTGGAATTTTAATAAGGAATTTCTTGAAAATGTAGTTAAAGCTTCATGTAAACTATCCTCTGAGATCAAAATCTTAGTTTCATATTTACAGTTTCTAGTTCCTCAGAAGTCGGGGACCCTTTGAGATAAGTCATGTCGCCCGTGTAACCATAGCATTGCGGCGAGGCATGGCATTTTTTATAGTTGTAGCAAAAATTGGCGAATACCCGAGCCAATTTTTCTGAAACTACTGGGAAGTGTAGTGGCTACTCGAAATATTTCCCTTGAATTTTTGTCTTTTAAACACTCAAACAACGCTGATGTTTCTGATTAGTTCTCGTTGCATTAAATCTTCTCAACACCTTTAAGTCTAAATTGAAAACGTAATTGCATTAAAATTCTTCAGTTCGTTTCCTTGACCATCATCGTAAAATAAGTTTGAGTGGGGGGGTATTCATTGGATTCCGATCAATATGATAGGGAAAAATTCTAATTTTTAGTATCTTTAGCTGATTTTGTAAAGGGCATTGAATTACAAATTCAGCTGTAACTCAACATTTTACCCTTTCGTTTTTGTTGGCCCCTTTCCTTTTATTTTCAAAAGAGCTAGACGGTTACTTCAGAGCCACGTGTAAACCTCATAACTAGACACCAAAGTGCCAGTTTTAAACCTTGCTTCTTGTGGAAGCTTTAGTTACCAATTGGCAAAGGGTTGATCGCCCTTTCTGAATCGTCAAAAGCTTGTCTTAGAATGTATTTAACCAAACGCTTTTTGTTTTAACAGAAGCACGACAAAAGTTATCCCATAATGCGAGTAATGAATGAAACTGATCACACAAGTAAAGTTCATTAAAATGATGAGAGCGCAATAAAAATCAACAGAGTTTTACGTCAGTTCAGAGCGAGTTCGGGTGGCGATTCGCTGCCTGACGGGGAAAACGCCGAAGCGCCGCAATTGTCCGTGCGCAGAGGTGGATAGGGGCTTATCGCCGTGCCAAGGGATAAGAGCAGCAGCGGGCGGCTGAGTCCGACCCTCAATTGATTCTTTCGACCCTCTCTTGTATGACGAATTCTCCCTGTTTCCTAATAACTTATTTACATACGATTATATATATTTATATATATATATATATATATATATATATATATATATATTGTTTAATGACCAATTCTTGTCTGAAATATTTGAAATACAATATTTTTATTAGTTTGTGGTCACTGCCGCATCTGTAGACGATCGGATGCCTCGCTGTGCACGCAGCTTAGGAAGTATGCCTCTAGTCGCTCCTCAATCATATTCATTTTAAACCCCACATGTAACGTAATAGTTCGCTTTTAAACAGCCGTTGTTTCGTAGATGGTAGTGCAAAATCTTTTTATTTGGAAATAACCGGAGGTTCAAATATCAACTAGCCACCTTGGATTAGGCGATGCATAGCTCTTGTAAGATCTGTTAATAGCTGATATGTCTGAAGTACCTGCTTGAGTATGTCACTTGGCAGACAGGCGAGGAAAGGAGATAAAAGATAGAAAGATAAAGCCTTTTTTTTAAAGAGCGGACGATACTTGGAAATTGTTTCTGTAGTTGAAGGTATATTAAGTTAAGGGCTGACTGTTGCGAATGTTACTAATAATTGAAGACTCTCAGGAAATAATTATTCGCAATAGATGTGTGTACAAGTAAACGGGTCTACTTTTTTGGGTCCCAGAATTGGCCGAAATGTTTGCAAAATTTCGCATCAAACAGATTCCTTTGCGGACGAAAACTTTTTATGTGGGGTCCATATTTGACCCACATTTTCTTCAATTTCCTTGTATTTCATGCACGGATGCTTTTGGAATTATTAAGAAATTTACTATATTCTATAAACAACTAATTTTCCCACTCGTCAAATGTCTTGACGATCATTTTTATTAACGTCAAAATCTTGACGCATCCTTTGTTTCAGCAACACTTTTCCGTCAGCAATGACGTTCCGTTAAGTTTGACGATTCGTCAGGGAAAGTTGTTATTTTTCTTCCCGTACAGAGTTTGGTGTCTGCGGTTTTGACAGAGCTCAGTTCCACTCAAGGTCCGTCACCATGGTGGCAATATGACATGGTTTTTCGCGTCTTTTTCGGTCGTGCCGCTTAGAGTCGCTTCATCTGCAGCACTGCTTCATACGGTCACGAGCATGCGAGACCTAGCGGCACGACTGAGAAAGACGCGAAAACAGTGCCATAATGCCACCATGGTGACGGCATTGAGTGGTTGGGCTCTGTAAAAACGGTGAACAATGTCACTGACATTAGCCAGTGGGGAAACCCGCGTTGTAACTGGCATGGTCAGATTACAAGGGTATTGGCTATTGAGCCTGCCGACTACTGATGATGACGTATGAACATTCCAAGTATGGGGCAGAAGATGAAAATCACATATTTGCACATTTACGAAAATAATTTTCTTTTTCTGAATCGTTCTAATTCATTTTCTCCGAAGACAAAATTAGTTCGTGTTGCAGTCTATCTTCTGTATCAGGAAAGTTCCTATTTTAAAGAAAATCTCGCCTTATTAGTTGAGCGGGCCCCCGTGGAAATACTATGTACCGTGGTATAAAGGAGGATTTGCGAAAGAAACGATTTTATTTACACAATTGCAGTGTGTTGAATGACAAAATTTCATTGTAATTGGCGAAAAATGTCTAACAAAATAAAATCAAGCTATAAATAAAATAAAGCTATCAGCTACTATGGCATGGACTTTTGGGAGGCTCATTTCTGTTAAGAGGATATTGCAGACGCTTTTGTATTCTAATTTTTTCCAGAACACCGGCTTCGACATTCTCTCGTTACGAATTGATGATCTTCCATTTACTGAAGAGTATATATTTTTAAATAATGACGTGTTCTGGTCTCATGGTTTGTAAATAAGTTAAGCATCAAAATTATCTCCAATGTTATCAAACACGCGCATTGAACAGCAAAAGTAAAGTCACTAGGTTAATGAAAAACAATGGACGCATGTAATGCAACCTATACTCTTTTTTTTCTAACGTGGCTGCTGAGGTTAGATCTCTAAGATGGAATCGCGATATGCAGCACTGCTTCATGGGTCGCGACATAGACATTAGTACTAGACTGGCAATGAACGATTCTTTTTGAAGAACTGATTGCGCCGCCACCATTTTGGGAGTCACTACTATCACTCATAACATATACTGCATAGGTCAATAAACTTTTAGAAAATCTTGAACAAAAATTTTTCGACGTACAGTCACTAGTAAAAACCCCAATATTGAACAGGAAATATTTTAGGAAGTAAAACAATTAATATCAAAGTTTTAAATCGGTTTTATTGCTTTATAGTAAAAAAAGAACTACTGTCCATTCTGTATTTACATTTAAGAGGAGGATCAAAATATAACATTTAAATATCCAGAAGGGAAGGGGACCATCTCGCATGGATTTTCATGGATCAAGGAAACTGGATGAAAACCATCGAGATGGAGGTCATGACCCAAAAGTAAATTACATTCTTTACATACAAATTTCAGTTATAGGCAGCATTGAAATCAATATCCTTTATCACCTTGATCTGTTTCATTAAAACATAAAATTTACGCCAAAACAAACTTAAATACACAACTAAATTAAAAAAATGTACAGAAAGATGAGGATTATCCCAATTCTACAATTACTTGTCTATTTACATTAATCAAAATAGCTATGCTTTGGGAAATACAATGAGTGTCAGAGCAAATGACCGTAATCTTTCCTCATAAGCATCGTTAAAAACACTAGTACCCCAATTCTTGTGTCTATTAAAGAACAGACATCTGATTGCAAACTATTTTTTAAAATGTCAGCATTACTCTCCAGAGCAACTTCTCTTGCACTAAAAGTCAATAATATCTTGATCGGTCTGTATTTTTTTGTCCCGGCGCCTCACTTTCTGCTGCAATACTTCTATTTTCTTCAGCACTGCACAGTTTTTCACTGCATTTTAAATTCGTCAATTAATTTTTTCTTTTGTAGAGATACTTTGGGGGTGTGAGGGCACTGCCGATAAACCTCATTATCGTTGTTGATGCCACTCAATTGCAGACAATTATCTGTTTCGTTTTCTGACGATTTCTTTTTTGAGGTCATTTTCGTGCTGTCTTCCATGGTTTTGAAGATGTGAAGGATACGCTGGAAAAATGCTCGGACAGCTCCTTCTCTTCTCATCGTCTTCTGTTCTGTCCGGGTTAAGTCCATATCTTCTGGACGAAAATGCTGGGGGGGAAACACCAGACGCAGATGTTAGTTACAGTTTTCCTTCCTAATGGCATTAACCCATGCTTTTTTGCAATCTTCTCGCTTTGGAAAACTAACCAAAATCAGAACAAAACAAAAGGCATTAGGGGTTAGGTTTAAAATCACTCCTCAGGGAAATTAATCAACACAAACTTATTCTTTTCTTACTCAATTTTAATTAGTTGTTTAATCATACAATCTTAACATCAAAAAACTCAACAGTTCAGTAACTAGATAAAAAAAAAGGTAGTAACTCACCCGGGGTATTGAAATTCCCAAAATTTTTTTCCAGTGTCGCGAATTCAAAATTGCATCCAAACCGACCAAGTATTCACCATGGCAGTGGAAGTGATTCGAAATCTACAAACCACAACGGAAACAATTCGAAATTAAGAAAAAGCTCATTAATTTAACACGTACAGCAAGGCGCGAACAACCTGTAGTGAAAAGATGGCGACGAGCGCAAGATTTTTTGGGTTCACTACCCCAAAGTTACGAGATAGGACGTTGCCAGTTTAGTACTATATGTCTATGTGGTCGCGATCATGCGACATCTGGCGGCAGCACCGAGAATGACTCCAACAGTTGTGCCGAATTTCATCTTGGAGATACTACCCTTAGCCAACACGTTAGAGAAACCCAAGTATAACCTCACAACAGCTGTTTAACGAGTCGCCAACTCGATGGCGGTGTACCGGTCCGTCAAATTGGATGAATATTTGAATGACGATCGTTAGGAAACGACCTTGGTGGAATGTAAATAAGGCGTTTGACGCGCAGTTAAGGGTTTTTACGTCAAAGCTACTGATCGCCGTTGTTGAAACCGGCCGAAAGAATAATATTTCTGAAAAGCATTCTGATGTCATATAACTAGGGGCGGATTTTGATGACCTAAAACATTGCCAAAAAGGATCAACAAAATGATTTAAAATGCCCAAAAAACCAAAGAAAAATGACGTAAAATATCTTATAAAAAACAGTTCGGACGAACAGCTCAAGCTTTTGGCATACGTTACTGATGTTATCGAGGTTTCTTTCATTCGTTCAAGTGAACTCAGCTTGTAAACTTTGTTTTGGACTGTTATTTACCAGAAATCTGTCTTTAGTTTCCGAAATCGGTTGAACCGGCAATGGCTCTGATATACATCACAAGAATTGTATACACACAACGACTGTCAAGACAATTTTAAGCGAACAAACCGAATAGGCTACTGAGTAATTCTGAAGCACTTTTGTTGCATTATTAGTCGAAATCGACAAAAATGCAAATAGTGACCAATAAAATGGATCATTTCCTTTTGTCATAACATAAAATGAATTGCTAAAATAAACGCCATTGTTCTAAAGTGAAAGGAAAAAAGCCATTTCATTAAAATCCGCCCCCACTTATATAGAACGATTTTCCAAAGGATGAGCCAAAGTGACAGTTCGCAAAACCAAGTGAACGGCACATGTATTTCAGAGCACTATCCCTCCGCCGCGACAGCTGTTCAGCCCCTTCGTAAAGTGTTTAGTTATGGCTTCTGAGAAGACATCCCTATCCAGAAGTCTGAGAGTTTCGCTGCCGTAATGCACGTACGCGAGTTGGAAATAATTGAATTTAATACATTTGTGGAAAATCTCTTAACATGCCCCACAGCCAGTAAAAAAAACTGCCACGAATGTAAATAGACAGCTCTCAATCACAGCTCACAAAACAATATAAAGGGAACCGTGCATCGGAACTCATCTCGCATTCAAGTCTCGGTTTTAAAAAAACATAATATTTATCACAAAAAGTAAATTCAATGTAATATATAAAGGAAAAAATAATTTTACAGAAGAGAAATAACACTGCACTTCCTAATTTCAATTATTTCTCGCTGCGACTATTTTTTTGTCGGACGAGGACGTCACGAAGGAAGCATCGAAGACATTTACAAGTTAGAACTGCAAACGAACAAATGCAGGAAGGAGTCCATTGGGCTCAAGGGCACGATGATCACAGAACCTTCATTATGTTGCCAGCACTAGCTGTCACTTTGGGTCATCCTTAGGTAAATGCTCTATACTTATTATATATAAGACTGACTCGTAATAGACACCAGATTTTCATTCTGAAACAATATAATTAAACGGAAATGGACACTTTTAGATTTTTCTTATAATTCAGACGAGTGAAGTGGGAGCATTTCTGACCCCATTCCATAAAAAACAAAATTTTTCCCAAAAAAAGAAAACTTAAAAAAATGAAAAGTTTGCATGTCAAGCTGGCACAACCACCATAGCACAATCACATCAAACCAAGTGGAATATTTAGTACTCATTTATTCAATTTATTACCCAAAAATTAAATTTATTACTCCTCCGTTTCTGAAATAAAGGTGGATTTGCCAGCGTGACTGTCACGCTAGCACAACCCCCTCCAAAAATGAGCACAAACAGTCCCAAAATAATACGAGTGTTTTAGAGCATATTTATTCTAATTTATTCTCTTATGGAGGGTCTTATGGAGTGAGTCACAACCCTCAAATGGGGACAGGAAGATGGGCGGGGACCTTACACCTAGAGTGCTTGCGTTGGCCGCCTCTCTGCGTACGGTAGGACATACGTAGGAAATGCCAGAAAAATGGGGTCATTTCTTGGGCTGAAGATAGTCTACTGGATAAGGATGTTACAATCACCGTTGCTTTATTCGAACACATGTATTGACAGTGGAATAATGCAATATTATTTCATATTTTGACTTTTTATAAAATTGTGATTATCGTTCTTTTCATTCACAACAACTCAAGCACATCGATAATAAACATCAGGTTTCATAAATGTTTCATTTTTACGAAATATGTTCATGTGTCTATACAAAATCAATGTTTTGAAAATATCAACATCAATGTTGCATCCCCATTCTCGACACCTAGATAAGGATCGCCGATTTAATACGTTTGCATTCTGATTCCCTAATATGAGGTTTATCGGGGACTGGTATGCTACGTTTTACTAGTAGTATATAAATCTTATAAAATTTAATTGCAACCCGATTAAATGTTACTGATAAGCGTGTACGATGTTTAGAAAAATGGTATCTTAATGTAGAAAAGTAAAGTTGCCATATTTAAAAACTGTATAACAAAAAATAATTTATCCCCTCATAGACGGATTTCCTCTTCTAGTGTGGTGTTCCTGTCTAAGGGTTAAAGTTTATTGCTTTCGTGACAATTTAATGCATTAAAAATACATATATGTGTTCACAATACAATGATTTACACCACATCCTTTTACATTATCATTTACGTAGTTTGTATCAAATGACGCGCGGAATTACTTATTCCAATCTTCAAGTTTATACAAATATAACAATCATTTTATATCAATATAACTTACTAAATGGCTGGACATGTCACGATTCTTAAATTATTTTTTAATTTTGTTCAGTTTGGATTAGAATGCATTCCCTGCGCTATTTTACCATTTCTTCAATTTTGTCCAAAAGTACAAAAACTTTTTTAAAATTTTTCGGGAAAAAGTTCATCAGGTGAAGTCTATCAAGGAGACAAACGCCTTTTTGAGAAAAAAACGAGTCGCAGGAAAAAAAGGCTCGGCGTAATTCGCTCATTCTTTTGGGGGGTTTTGGAAGATCTTAAAAATAAAATTTTGTAAAAAAGATGTTAGGACAGGGAATTTGGTGATATTACAATTGTTCAATTTTTTTTTTTTGAAATCATTTTCCCAAATCGGAATCGATATTTTGAGTACCGCCTCAAATAATTGTTTGATTATTCAAGGGGAAGACGGAAATATGTGAACAAGATAAAAGTTTTATCCTATTACAGATGATCGAGACCGTTTGGTTGTCACAGCATCACTATTTTGACACGAAGAAAAATATATTGAGACTAAAAGGGACAGACTCCCCAGCTTGACTGTCTGAAAGTTCCCCCCCGTCCGCAGGGGGGCCGTTCGGGGGGTCGATGGGGGGGCCAGGGGTCGGGTGATGCGGGGGAAGGGAGTGGAGGGGGGGAAATGGTATTTTTTCCCAAAATTTACTTCGCCGCCCTATTCATCCGATTTGCGATTGACACGGCGTTGGGTTCGAAACCGTCGCCATCGCGCTATAAGCCCACATTTTTAATTTCTTCCCCGGGAAATATGGGGAAAAGGTTTCAAAAATGTTTTGGGAAAAATTTTTGAAAAAAAGCATCGTAGCGTGAATTCTATTTTAAAAAAAGGGTCAATGCGTTTTGATCGAAAAACGGACAATTTGTTTGACGTTATCTGTCTAGTAAATTTTGCTTATTTTGGTGTGCCACGTGGTGGCGACAAATGGAACTAGTGTCGGTACTTTGCCTTAATGAAATTAGAATAAAAAACCCTGGCCGTTTAAAAAAAGTTTCCGGGGGTCACACAAAGCGGTCACTGTGGGCACTTTTGATGGAACTCGCGTGCTTTTCCTCCAGGACACAAAATTCAAATGAAACGGAAATTGTAGTATGAGGCACTGTTCGCCGTCATACTTTGGACGGGCGTTGCGCGTCTGGGCCTTCGAAACTAGACGCAAGCGCCCAACTAAGCTCAGATGTAACCTACAGAGCGATTTTCCTAAGCATGAGCCAAAGTGACGGCTAGTGCTGGCAACATAACTAAAAGGTTCTGTGGTCGTCGTGCCTTGAGCCCATTAAGCCCCTTCCCCGCATTCGTTCGTTTGCAGTTGGCTAACTGTAAATGGCTTCGACGCTTCCTTTGTGACGTCCCGCCTGACAAAAACATGAGTGCCCCACGAGAATAATTGAAATTAGGAAGTGCAGTGTTGATTCTTCTGTAGAAATTCTTTTTCCTTTACATATTACATAGAATTTAATTTTTGTGTGATAAATATTATGTTTATTTTAAAATCGAGACTTGAATGCGAGATGCGTACCGATGCATGGTTCAGCCTTTGTGCTGTTGTGGAAGGGATTGATAGGTTTCTATTTACATTCGCAGTTTTCTTTTACTGGTTGTGAGAAAGAATTTTCCACATACGTAATTAAATTTAATTATTTCCCGGACTCTGTACGTGCATATACTTCAGCGAAACTCTTGACTTCTGGATAGGGATGTTTCTCAGGAGCCATAACCAAACACTTTACGAAGGGCGTGGCTGAACAGCTGTCGCGGCGGAGGAATACTTCTCTGAAATAACGTGATGTTCACTTGTTTTCGCGAACTGTCATTTGGCTCATCCTTAGGAAAATCGTTCCATATCTTCTGTCAGGCATAAATGGAACCGGTTCGTGCACACCAGGTTCGTGACGCAAATGGTGCTGGCAGAACGTGCAAAATTGGTGCACTGGAGGACCTACCCATCTCTCAGCATGGGGAAAGTCGAGCAGTGTTGCCAGATTCACCAGTTTCCGCATTTTCTTCCCTTTAAGGTTCAATCCACAATCCGCGCGATGGACACATTCCGCAATTTTTCTTCGATTAAAAAACACCATTTATGCATCAATGATATTTTTTTAGAAATTTTTCGCTTTATCTTCTTTCGAATGAAAAAAACGAAAATAAAATACAGCATTGGCTAATGAAATCAAGGTAGATCAACTTCAACTGTCAGGCTTCATGCTCATTTAGATTGTAATCAATACATAAATCTTTAAAATGGGTGGTTTTATTTCGGTAATATAAATACCATCAACCTAAAAACAAACTTTTCAGCAAAAAATTTAAACCTTGCTGTAAGTGTGACGTTTCAATAATGTATGTATAAATAGGCGCAAAAAATTTTCCAATTACAGTTTTTGGGCCCCAATTTCAAATTTTTAAACTTATAAAATCTGTTATGTTTTAGTAGGTTATTGTTTAAAATATGAAGAACGAATGCTTTGTTTAAAATCTGATATATGTACGTATGTTACAGAACGTTATAAGACATTCTAAGGGGACTAACACTGTATTCCAACGTTATCATGTCGAAAATTAATTTCACACATTTATTATATTTTTTCTTAATGAACTTGGCGTCAAAATGTTTGTCAAAAATACCTGCAAATTCAACTAGTATTACCCGTCTCTGTAATTTTTTCAGACTGATAATGTAATAGAAACAAAAAATAAAACATGAAAATCACGTTAATGTATCTCTGCATGTGCTGTTTTTTTTTGGGGGCCATCTCGCTTTATTTGTTCTCATGAGCATGGTAGAAATACTGGTGGGTTCCTCCCCTGCACCGATTTTGCTGCTTCTGCGCACCACCAGTTTGCGTCACGAACCACGTGACACAGCAGGAGCACTTCGTTTGAAAAACCACTGGCCGCTTATGTTGCATGTAGATCGAGACGTGCATCTAAACTTGACGCAACGCGTCTCAAGCCCTTGGGGCGTTGAGCGCAATCATTGGGTAATCCTCCGTTAATTACTCCCTGATTCATACTAGTCAAGTCTCGTCACGTCGCAGTAGTGCCTTTTATCCCTTCGGCCAGGGGTTCGACGACGTTAGATCCTTGGGTTCCTGGCCGGTCACACAGCCAAGAACCTGCGATCTCGATTCGCTTAACCGTGACTTCACGGAGCGTAGTAAACGGGAAATTCGGCTAGCGCCGCCGGACGTGTTGAAAACATTTTGAAAGTGGTACAAAGTTTTCACAGTAACCAACCAAAACTAGCTCTGATGTCACATGATGCAATATTTAAAAAGCTTAATGAATCTAGAGTATGGGCGCACATAAGTCAAAGTCGGCACTGGGGAGTTTCTCGTGAGTCTTTAGCACCAATGAAAAATATTAAGTCTTCACGGGTATCATCTTCCTTTCCTTTTAAATTTTGACACAACCAGATACTGAACCTCTGCATCCACAGGAAGAAAATACATGACCATGCTTTCATGTTGTCAGGTTTGCAGGTATGTTTCCCAGCGTGATAGAGATTGGTGCCAGGAGGGCAAAAGGGAAAATAATGAAAAAAAGGTACAAATAAAGCAAAAAAAAAATCAACAAAACCCAAATTTCCCAGAAGTATAATTAAATGAGTCCTATTGTCAAATGCAAAAAATGTAAAAATAAAAAAAAGGCATTTTGCCATACTAACAGGCTGTAATAATCAGAAGAGAGTGTTATGTAGTGACAGTTCATTTTCCCAACCGGGAAACCCTTCTAAATTTTAAAATTAAACTTTTAAATGAAAAAATTATAATTCAGACAGAAGCATTGAGTACAGATGAGTGATTTTTATAATCTTTTTGAACTTATTTTAACTAATTTTAGATAAACATAATGTGAAATTCTTTCTCTAATTTTTTAAAGTTTTCAAGAAAATGTATTTATAGTAGCATCAACTGAGGTTATTAAAACTATTCTATATGTTTACAATAAGAATTTTCATAGTGTGGTTACATACTTCTTTACACTTTACATTTTGTGCAATGAAGCGATAGATATTGGGTTTTCATTGCCCCAGGTGTTTTAATTTTTGTTTTTAATTTTTTAAAAAATTAGAATAAACTGTAAACATACATCAGGAAAATCACATGAATTTAAATTCTTGGATGTTTAATGATGCCATTTTCTTAACTTTACTCTTCTGTCAGTTTCTGTCAAGTGTCTTGTCAAAAGGGTTTGTACCCCGTCATTTAAGAAAAAAGATATTGTGTTCCAAACAATTTTTCTTTTTGATCCTGATGCCAAGAGCCACAACTCTTTCCAGTTGATAGTGTTGGAAATGTGAAGTAACTCGTAAGTGTTATACATTTTACCAAGCTATAAATGGTACCTGTAATGTCAGGTATGCCAAAATGCCAAAGACATTGGATGAAAGGATTCAGTTGCTTGGTAGTGTTTCTTCAACAATGACATGTATTCTTTTTTTCCCAGATATCTTTATAGCTTTGTCATTTTTCATCCGAATGTTTAACTTCAATTGCTTTTTTTCCATTATCTGTGTTTTGTTTCAAAGTCATTGTAAGCACACAGCACAGAATCAATTTTTGCTTTTTATTTTATGGGAATTGCAGGATAATATGACAAAAGAGATTCAGCTTATAAGACCATAGGTTTGACATGTTTTCTAGCATAGTTGAAATCTCAAACCAATTTTTTTCAAACACATAATGTTATTAGTTTGGGCTCTAGGGAGCTTGAAGTAGGATGTTGCTTCATATGTTGCACTTCAGTAAGTGCCTACTCTTTCGTCTTGTAAAGTTAGTTTTGTGGAAGTTGTGATACAGAAAACCTTTTACAGGGCAGCATTGGCATTGCTGGGAGTAAATTTTAATTCTTTACAATGTATTTTGTGACTTTCTTTATCTTTGTAATATAGAAATGTCTTGTTCCATTATGCTGAATCTTGACCTATTTTGGAATAAGTAAGTTGTTAGAAGTGTGATCAAACAAATCTTGAAGTTATTGTTACTACACAAAATCTGTAGGTAGCGGGAAAATTGTTAATATATTTTGAAACCAGTACATCTAAATCTTCAGGAACCCCAATGAGAGTTTGTGAGCCAAATCATATTTACCCGTGTATTTTGTAAAATAAAGCATTATAGATTTAATTATTTCAATCAAATTTAAATGTTTAACTGCCATTAGATTTACTCTAAATCAATTCCTCTGATAACAGTTCTGAATATAACCCTCATTGATCTTCCTGGACTTACAAAAGTGGCTGTGGTGATCAGCCTGTGGACATCGAGCAGCAAATTAGAGACATTTTGCTTCAATTTATTTCAAAGAAACTTGTCTCATTTGTATTAACCCCTGCAAACACAGATTTGGCTATTCTGATGCTTTGCAGATTGCAAAACTGTTGATCCTGATGGTAAGTGTCCATTTGTACTAACCTCTATTTTTTGTGTTCTCAGTGAGCAGTAGCAGTTGCTGTTATTTCTGTGTTTCTATTTTACTTTAATGAGTTATTATTTTTATTACTATTATTATTATTATTATTATTATTATTATTATTATTATTTTTATTATTATTACTTTTTTTTTTTTTGCATAGTGTATGTTTACAGTGAATACAAAAGTGTTTGTAAATACAGAGCAAATTTGTAATAATTTCTGTAAACATCACATTTGTAACTACTTTCGTGCTTTGCAGTAATTATGATTGTTGGCTATCCTAGAAGTAGTGGAGCTTGTTCTGTGGTGTTTCAGTCTTGAACCTGACTCTTATTGACCTGCCTGGTCTCACTAAGGTCCCTATTGGGGACCAGCCTGCTGACTAGAACAACAGATCGTGCAATGATTAGAGTTTATATCACGAGAGGATTGATTCTGGCTGTTCACCAGCTAATACAGATTTGGCAAACAGTGATGCTCTCAAACTTGCCAAAAAATAGACCCTCAGGTAAAAAAGAGCAACACTCAGAAATATAAATCTTGGATTTGTAAAAATAACTTTAATAAACATTACATTTTTGTATTGTTCTGGATTTTAAATGTAATTGAAAATTTGTTATTATTTTGACAATTTTTAATGAAATTGTGAAAATGCAATGTACAGTAAAATGAAAGGGAAAAAAAGTTTGTCCCTTTATTTAGACAGTTATATGCAATGGTAAAACAATTAAAATTATTTGTGTTATATTTTTTATGCCTAGAAAATTTGTTTTAATAGTGTTTTTTGTTTTCAAGTTCTTTTTTTTAAAAAAGATTTTGAAATAAGATAAACCAATTTCTAAATTTCCCTTTCTGAAAATTTTTTTTGGGAATGATACTTTTGTTGAATTTTAGTGGTTGGAAGTCAGAACTGTTTAAGATAGTTTGGCATTCTTTAACCCCGTTATTAATGTTTTAAAAGGAATTTGATTATTGGGTGAAAACGCAATAGTGAAAGGTGAGAATCCGGGGTGAGAAGGACAGAACCAAATTGCAGTGATCTTAAAATTTTTTCACTTTAGATTTCAAATTTAAAAAAGTATCATTCAGTTTCTACCCCAGTGTAAGTATTTTTTACCTAAAAAAAAAAAAAAAAAAAAAAACCAAAAAAACCCTTTTTTGCTATGTTTATGACAGGCACTAGTTCAAAAAAAAGTTTTGACTTGCAGACCCTGTGTTAATTTGGGAAATAAACCAATTTTTTTTCTTTTTTTTTCCTTTCTTTTTTCTTTCTTTTTTTTCTAAAATCTCTATCATTAAATCTGCTAAAAAAATTATGCCAATCAGTTATCTAGAAGGTTAAATTTCCTACAACTTTTATAAAATATTTCTTTGGAAATTTAAAAGGAGATTTGTTTTTTTAAAAACACAGCTATTTCATTTTCCGAAATGTGTGAAAAAAAAAATATTTGATATTTGAGACCGGAAAAAATGCGTATTTAAAGGTCGGGTTTCACCTTCCCCTCCTCCCTTTTATATATAAACCGCCCACACGTTGGGCGGTCACTTGTAATGGGGTTTGGGGGGCCTCTCCGCCCGGCACTTATACTGTTACGTTTAATAAATTGCCCTGCTCTAGCCCTTCTTTCGAACAAACCAATAAACACTAGCCTCGCGTTGGGGCCCTTAAAACTTTCCCCTTTTCCACTACAAGCCCCCCTGCTTTACCGGCCTTTTTCCCCACCGGGCGTGGTCGCGGTGCGTCTGTACAGACGCAGGGAAACGCCTCACGCGCGTGGATCAGTCTAATGCTACGTAAAAGATTGCGAAAAACATATTGATTTTTGGGAAACCCTAAAAAAAAATGAAGTTTATTCAATCCCTCCCTTATCATGTTTCTTTTTAATTTGCTATTTGTGCCAACACACTTTTCCCCCTTACGGCACACATCAATAAAAACATCAAAAACAAAACAAAA